>RJWT010005124.1:0-31659 GCA_004365215.1 Cuniculus paca | reverse complement strand
CAAAAGAAAACAAAACTAAAGTGAGCTAGGGATGTAGCTCAGTGGTAGAACACACCTCTGGCACTGCAAAACAACAACAAACAAAACAAAACAAAACAAAACACACTTAGGAACAGCCAGAATACTATATTATACAATTCTATACTTTTATTCTATCGGGGATTCTGGTGGCTCTCAGAATACCACAAAACATTTCACCAACACCACAAAACACTGTTCAGCTGATTACATTTCCTCAGGAACAAACAACTCCTGCGGGCACCAGTATTGAAAGCTCAGCACATTAGTACTAGTTCACAAAATGAAGAAATAAAGGGAGTGAAAGGCAGGCACAAAGGAGAATAGACAGACAGAATCACTCCATATCGTCGCTGGACCTTTTCAGGAAGAACGCATATAAAAACTGGAGATAAGACCTGCACGAGAGTGAACAGTATTACGCTAGTATCAGCTTTCTGGTTTTGACAGTGTATTTTTACTTAAGATATAATCATGGATGACGTTGGAAGAATATATGGGAACTCTACATTGTTTTTGTAATTTGATCTGAGCCTTAAAACTATTTCAAAATAAGGTCATTTACAAAAACAGACAAGCAACTGAAGAACCTGCTCCCAAGAAACTGATCAGAAGTAGCTGCAGTGTTGATAATCCTCACTGTCACAGAAACTTAACAGATTGGTCCAACTTTCAAAACTCAGTCAGGATATACACACGGTATGAATGAATCGCAAAATGATGTGGCCAAGAGAAAGAAGCCATATTTTAAAAGTATACATATGTTCCCATTTATATAGAATTCTTAAAAATGCAAACTAATAAAAGTAATATAATGAAAACAAGTACCTGGCAGGGAAGGAGTTTAGGGGAGATGTCCAGTGAGCGGCATTACAAAGAGATAGAGGAAACTTTTCAGGATGATGGGTACATTTTTTATATTGATTATAGCAATGTGCATAAATTTGTCACATCTTATCCAACAGTATTCTTTAAAATGTGCAGTTTATTGTATATAAAATATACCTCACTAAAGCCAGTTAAAACATTTATCAATACAATCCATTATTTCAACACACTAAAAAAGCATATATTATTTCAGTAGATGCTCAAAAACCATTTTTAAAAAATTAATATCCATTCTTAATAAGAACGCTCAGAAACTTAGTTGTTCAAATGGAAATCTCCTTGTCCCAATAAAAATCATACGAAAACCTACAGCTGGCATTCTGTGAAAGACTGAATATCCTTCCTTAATATTACCATTTTAACACCGTACTGGAAGTCTTACCAGTGATACAAGGTAAGAAAAATAAGAAAAGCTGAGGTTGGAAAGGAGGAAATAAAACAATCTTCAGCCGGGCACAGTGGTACACACCTGTAGCCCTAGCACTCAGGAGACTGAGGCAGGAGGCCTACAGTGTTTGATAGTGAGTTCAAGGCCAGACTGAACTACGTATCAAGACTGTGTCTCACACAAATGAACAAACAAACAAAAGAAATAGACACAAACACACATGGCTCATATCTTTACCTGATTTTTTTTAAAGTAGCCTTCTTAGTACATTAAAATAAATACAAAAATCTTAGCACATAAAATAAGTATAAAAATGCAAAAGAAGATGCAATTTTTAAACTTTTCAAATAATGTTGATACAAGTATTCTTCTAAGAATTTATTCCATAGACATATTACCACAAGTGAAGTAAGACATCCACAGAGACACAATAAACACACACTCAAGATATATCCATTTGTATTAAAATTTAAAATATATATATATAATAATACATTAAGCAAAATAACCAATTTGTGAACAGTTTGCATTTGCATGCCATGTATGCAATCACTTTGGAAAACATAAGAAACAGATGATACAAAATGCAGCATCCCTAATCTGAAAATCCAAAATCCAAAACTTTCTGAGTACAAATATGATACCACAATAAAAAAAAAAATCCACACCTTACCTCATGTGATGGGTTTCAGTCAAAACACAGATGTACTTAAAAATATTGCACAAAATTACCTTCAGATTTTCTTTACAAGGTATATATGAAACTTTGTTTAGATGTTTATGTGAAACCATGTTTGGATTTGGATCTTCTTTCAAAGACATCTCGAAATATAACAAAAACATTCCCAAATCAGAAAAAAATCCAAAATTGAAAATATTTCTGGTCCTAATGACCTCAGAAAAAAGATACTAGACCTGCAGTAGTTGTGGCTAAGGAATAAGAGTAGGTAGAAATTTGAATTTTCATCTATAAGTACCTACTATTTTAACGATTTTTTTCAATTTTTATAAATCTTTATAAATCAGGAGAAAGAAGTCAGGTGTGGTGGTACACCTGAGTCCGGTTATTTGGGAGACTGAGACAGGAAGATCACAAGTTAAAAGCCAACCTGGGCAACTTAATGAGTCCTTATTTCAAAATTAAAAGGGCTGGGGATGTAGCTCTGTGGTAGAGTACTTAGCTAGAATTCATGGGCCCCTAGGTGCAATCCGTATTACTGTAAAAACATACCACAGCAAAAACATGAAAAAGAATGCAAAATGAAGTTTTTAGCAGAGACAAAAATAAATTTCTAACTAACCATAATGGTGCACACTTGCAATTCCAGCTACTCAGGAGCTGAAGCAGGAGGACTGTATGCCTGGGTAACTCTGTGAGACCCTGTCTCTAAAGTAAAGGACTAGGGCTGCAGCTAAATTGTAGAAGGTTTGCCTAACGGTCTTGGGTTCCACCCTCAATACTGCTGAAACAAAACAAAACAAAACAAAACAAAACAAAACAAAACAAACAAAACAAAAGGATTTCTGAAGTGCACGACGCCCTAAAAACTTTCTAACTCGATGAGTTATCCATAGCTCTGAGTCCTTCTACGGTTTGTGTTTGCTCATTTGCTTGTTTGTGTGTCTCCTTAATTGAACCCAGGGCCTTAAGTATAATCCCCAGCCCCATTTCTGAGTATTTAACAGCCTTTTCATTTTTGGTCTTCAAGCTTTAAAGAAACATTTACCAACCAAGTAAAACATATACCAAGCCTGCTATGTTTTGGAATACATTTAAATTAAAATGAGATTTTAAAGTCTAGATATACAAAAGCACAAGTTCACATTTAAAGAAACTTTTCTTCATATTTCAGTAATTGTAGACTAAAGTAGCTTAGAAGTTCTATAAGAACAAGGTCCATTTTTAACGCATTATGCATGGTATAACCCTGGATTGCAGCAAGTAAATTCTTCTTTTTTTTTAATTCTTTTTTTTTTTTTTTTTTTTTTTGCAGCACCAGGGATCAAACTCACAACCTTGCCCTTGCCAGGCAGGTGCTTAGTCCACTGAGCTAAATCCCCAGCCCTTCTCTCTTTTTTTTTTTTAAATATGGAATGCTTCATGAATTTGCGTATCATCCTTGTGCAGGGGCCATGCTAATCTTCTCTATATCGTTCCAGTTTTAGTATATGTGCTGCCAAAGCAAGCACTCCAGCAAGTAAATTCTTGCCAGGCAGGGTGGAACACACCTGTAAGCCCAGCATTTGGAAGGCTAAGGCAGGAAAACTGCTGCAAGCTCCACATTGCCTGGGCTTTAATAGTTAGTTCAGGGCCAGCCTTAACTATATAGCCAGACCCTGACTCAAAAAAAAAAGTTAAACTCTCAAGAAAAGATGAATATAGAGGCAAGTCAGGTCCTTTTTGATATATTTATTTCCAGACATATGGGGACTTCGTTTTTAAACAAACATTAATATGGTAAGAAAATCACTTAAACTCTATTTGCCTCAAAGCTCATCTTTAAAAATAAGAGAGCTAGGGGCTGGGAATGGTAAAGCACTTGACATCATGACAAAGCCTGGGGTTTGACCTCTAGGTCCCAGCCCCCCCCCCAAAAAAAAACACTGTGGGTAAGGAACCTAGATTTCAGTATCTCTTCTAGTGCTTTCTAGGTTTTATGCTTTCTTTACTTTGCAGTATTGTATCACAGACTTGAGTCAAGACAGATTGGCTGACTTCTAATAGATTCTTACTATGTCATTCTCATACTAGGTGAGCTACTTAATTTTTGGCAGTCTGCGTGTCCTTCTGTAACAGGGATCAATGATCACTTCTTTAAAGAATTAGGAAACATCATTCGCATATGAATACTGTTCTTTCTCTGGAGAGTCAGGGCAGCAGTGGCAGTAAGAGTGTTATAGTAAGACTGAAACAACTCATGCTAAGTGATACATATATTAGTACATGATTATTTATATGAAGAGTGGAGATGCACTCACTTCTGACAAAGCTGGTTGAAAAGAACTTTAGGAGAAAGCGGTCCTCTTTCAGTCTCCGTCATGCTGTGAAGAAAAAGGAGCAAGGCTGAGGTCAGAGGTCCAGGGCTTGAAAGTTCCACGGCTAATGGGTCCTGTAAAGAAATGATCGATAAATAAATTAATTAATTAATTAAATGATCAACTATATGTCAGACTATATGTTTCAAAATAAAACATTATTTAAAAATTAAGTGTTATACTTCATGTAAATGACAATAATTAAATTGATTCAAATGATTACAGAACTTTATTCCTTCACATCTAAAACGAACATATAAAACAAAAAACAGGATTAAATGCCTTGCTTTGAAAAACACAGGTATTTTTAATGTCCTCTGCCCTCTACTTAATAAAACTGCTAGCTTGAATGAAATCACCAATCCTTAGGTGCTGGTAACTGTCGCATAATGTGCTCCTCTACAAGTAAAGGAATAATCTACTTGATTTTTGCACATTTTCACAAATAATCTTGTTATATTTACCAGCAAAACTCCACATCTTCTTTTCCCCAAATATTTTATTTGAGGAATGAGGAATTATGTGACAAAACCTCTTTTGAAGCAACTGTCTCCAAGGGAGACAGTTTTGAAAGACAAAGGGGTAACATATTTTAGAAACATTTTCTTCTTCCTTCAAAAGAGACATTTTGTCACAGGTTTATACAACCACACCCAGCTTCCAGCTCTTAATTTCTACCTAAAATCCTTATTACTACCATCAATTCCTTACAGCCAGAATCCATCAGGGACATACTTATAGTTAACAAAGTGAGTGGACTGTTGCAGTGAGGTAGATCCAACACCCTGAGATGCTGTGGGGGATCTCAGTAAGAGGCTGTTACAAAGAACCCACACAGAATTTGGGCTTTAGTTGGGTAATTAGAAGAAGGACCTAAGGAAGTGGAGATTCACTCTTGACTGGATACTGTCAGCAAACAGAAGTAATTCAATAAGGGGGTCTCTCAGTAAGACTTATTCATGGAAAAGGGGAGGACAAGGATTAAATCTGTACATGATGAAGAAGCAGTAATAATCCATTTCTCATTCTGGCTAAAAGAGAGGGTGCTGGGGTGTTATAAATGGCAAAGCGACACTGTTCTTGTCTGTATTTAAACAAATTATGGACTGGCAATCCTTCATCTCATTTTTATCAGTCTCAGAGAAACCTAGTCTTCAGTTGTTTCCTGTGGGCCTATTTGAATAACAATCTGACTAGGTGTTAGGCAGGCTTTGAAATGTCAGGGACTGCTTTTTTGTTTTTTATTAGCTAGCTTCTTTCTCTTTCTCACTATCTTAAAAACTCATTATTAGACTAGTCTTCAAAAAAGTTCAGATGCTTCCCATTAAATCTACCTTTAAAGAGCAAAACACTTAACAAATGCCACCAGTAACTACAAAACAGGAGTCCTAAATATTTCGCTCAACGAGTTAAACCCCCTTTTTTTCTAGTATTTTTTTTAAAAGCTGTCTCACAGTCTGTATGGTTTGATCCATAATGTATTTAGATAATGTGCCTTAAACTTATGATTTAAAAAACTTTAAATCTGGGCCAGAGATATAGCTCAGTGGCACAGCACTTGCCTGGCAAGCACAAGGTCCTGAATTTGATTCGTGATACCAAAAAAATAAATAAATAATGAAAAATTTTAAATCTAACTATTTTCACAAAGTATTTTTGAATTTGCTTGTTTGGTTTTTTGCAGATGGGATCTTGCTTTGTAGTGCAGGCTGGCCTTGAACTCACTTTATACCCTAGGCTAGCCTAGAACTCACAGGGATCTCCCTGGCTGCTTCAGCCTCCCAGGTGCTGGGATTACAGGCATATGCCACTATGCCGTTTTGAATTACTTTTTTAACATCCACTGACTACCATTCCAATGGAGAGTTCTGAGAAACAGAAAAGATGTATTTTGGCAATATCAATGGCTCATTTGAAAACATCTATTATCTAGATAATTAGACTTCTTACCAGCTGAGAATCAGTAGAAGGAGAGATCTTTAATTTTGTACCATCTTCTTTTATCTCATTCATTAGTTCAGTAAGAATATAAGTCTGTGCCAAGTTCTAAAAGAAAGTAAAAGTCTTCTGACTCATATATTTCATATTTCATATATTATATGAAATGAATACTCTCAAAATTTCAAATTTCATCCACCACAGCAAAAACATGTAAATTTTTTTAATTTACTGCATATGACATTTAGTAAATGTCACTATTACCAATAAAGTTATGGTAAAATACACAGAAGACCTTTCAGAATCACTGTGTGAAAAGGTGTGTGCATGTATATGACAATATGCAAAAACAGCCTGAATTGAAAAACATAAAACAGAACTTTCTAAAGGAAAATTTAGCAGTTACTTAACAGTTCACAGATGTACATAAAAATTAATAGCTTACATTTTAAAAATATTTCAGCTAATTCTTACCTGAATAACTGCATTAAAGAAGCACGTATTTCCTAAATTTGTAATTCCTTTTACAGATGGCACATTGCTACTTTTTCTTCCTTTCTTTATTTCACTTGTTTCACGTTTTTCTTCACAAAGTTTTACAATTCTAGAAAATGTACCTACAAGTTAGAGAAAACATAATTGCCATGAGATGTGAAAATAAACATATGTCATCTGGCAATTTCAATACATTATTTAAAATTAAGATTGTCTCCCTGAATCAGTGTTCCTGAAGGACAAGAATTCACAAACACAAATGTCTTCAGTTTACATTGTGTTGCTATTGCAATTAATTTACATTTGCTTAAATACAGATTTGTACCTCATATCACAGTACAGAAAAAAATTCCAGATGAATTTAAAAAATTAAATGTACAGAATCACAGTCAAGACACAGTAGAGCAGGTTTTGGGGCACACACCTGTAATCCTACCACTTGGGAAGCTGATGCAGGAGGATCACAAGATCTGAACTACATAGTGAAACCCCAACTCAAAATTAATAAATGAGAAAAATATAAAATAAAAGTGATTAGAAGAGAGCTCTAGCTTCTAACCATCATTCCCCACTTAAAAGAAAAGAGGATTCCTTGAAGAAAGGCTGATTCAAAGCCTTGGGCCACAAAGATACGAAACAAGTAGGAGCAAATCAAAACACACAGGTCCAAATCAGGTATAGTGGCAACATGCCTGTAATCCCACTACCCCGGAGGCTGAGACAGGAGGACTGTTTTGGGTTCAAGGTCTGCTTAAAAGACACAGCAAAATCCTGTCTCAACCCCCACCACCCATCACCACCACCAAAACAATATAGGCCCATAGACAGGTGTGGTGGCGCTCGACTATAATCCCAGCCCTGGAGAGGCTGAGGCAGGAGGATCGTTGTGAGTTCAAGACCAGACTGGGCTACAAAGTGAGCTCGAGGTCAGCCTGAATGGCATAGTGAGACCCTGTCTCTAAAAGACAAAAATAAATAAATAAATAGGCCCATACTAAACATGCTCCCACTGTCTAATGTGGTATACAATCTGACCATCAAAGTAAGAATAGTATAATACATTATTACAGAATAATAGATGAGTTAATAATAGACATTTAATGAGGAAAAAAAGGGGAAGAGGAATTCCTTATAAGATAAGGCTAACTGATAAACAGAAGAAATGATAGAATTAGGAGAATCACCATCTTAGTAGCAGGTACAGTAGTAGGATTTTTGTTTTAATTATGATTCTTGCAACTTTCCTTTTAGTTTGAAATGGTCAAAACCAAAAGCTTGTAAAGACTGGGCTGAGGGTCGCAAATTTAGCTTAGTGACATAAGTGCCTGCCTGGCAAGCCCAAGGCCGTGAGTTCAATCCCCAGTACCAAAAAAACACAAAAAACAAAAAACAAAACAAAACAAAAACTGGGCTGAGGCTATAGCTGAGTGGCAGAGCATTTACTCACCATGCACAAGGCTCTGGTTCAAACCCCAGTAGCCCCCTACACACACACACACACACACACACACACACACACATATGCACACAAAGAAGTTTAAGGAAATTAACAGAGCCATAGTATAATACAAAAAGTAGTAAGTATCCGATACATAAATGTATATTTGGGGCTTATTCATCTGTATAATTAATGTACATCTGAAAATTACGTTGTCAGTTCGTTTTTAATAAGAATGTAGAAATAAAGAACAGTATCCACCATTTATGAATGACCTGGTTGATCACATCTACTTGACAGCAGATTACCCTCTGAATCCCTAGTAGATTTAGTATATAACTATCCCTCAAGCACCCTAGGCAATTGGATTCAGGTCCCCCAAATCTGCACACTTGACTTTCTCACACAAAATAGTGCATTTGCACATAGCCTCCCTATATCCTCCTCCCACAAATTTAAATCATCTCTAGGTTACTTTTAGTAGCTAATACGATGTACATACATACATAGTGGTTAAACTGTACTGTTTAAGGAATAACAAAAAACAGATGTAAGTTTTCCACAAGTATTTTGATTTACTGTTGGTTAAATCTAGGGATGCTTAACCCATGAATATGGAGGACTGACTGTAATTTGAAGTTTGACAGGAATTTTCCAAGTTCTCAAATGTTTTGGTTTTAACTGGTTGTCATTTTAAATGCCTTTCAACCCTCAGAATTTATAGTTCTTTACATGTGTTATTTTTCTAATACTAACATGCTACCTTGTGTTACTAATTAACTTTTAAATGTTCGACTGACTGACAGAGATCAGGGGAGTGCCTCTTAGCACTGCTCTGTGTCCCAGAACATACATTAAAAATCACATAAATAAATATCTACAAGATTAAACAACAGATCCAGCAAAAATTTAGCATTCCTATGCCTATGACTGAGTTCTTTCTAGGAAATAAATTAAGAAAGCTCCCCCAATTTTGCATGAGCTTTAGAAAAGATGAACTAGGATGAAGATGACCTTGTTCTCAGGGACAGGAACAGAAAGCAGACAGCAGAAAGAGAAGTCTTAGTCTCAGGTAGAGGCAGATTGGTGTCATGCATATCCTGTTGGGCCAAATAAGGTCACACCTGTGACTCTTGCCAAAGCAAAAGCACAGAGATATGGGGCTCCAATTAGTAATGAAGCAGAGTTAACGTATTTTCCCACAGAATTTTATAAAGATCAGATGAAGTAATAATTGCAAAGTTCCAGGAACAGTAAGCACTATGCAAGCGTTTAAAATTAAACAGCTATGACAGTCTCTCAAAAAAGTTATATATGCCAAAGCCTACATCTTCATGAGCTCCTTCATATCAATTCTATCCATTATCTGCCTCCATATATTTTCTTCTCTTTATTAATTTCCTGTATATTGTAAGTATTATCTCTAGTTTCTTTCGCACGCATGTATGTATGGTACTGAGGACTGAACCCAGGAGCTCACACATGGCAGGCAAGCACTCTACCCTTGAGCTACACCTGAGCCTGACATTTTTTTTTTAAATGTAGAAATAGCTAAGAAAAATGTACTGGTTTCTAAGATGTTTCTTTTATTAAGCAAGACTATTTCACAGAAAAGGTTTTTCTTCCAAGTTCTAACAACTTTTTTTTCCTATCCTATGCTTCATTTTTTTCATAAACCCTGTTTTCTTCCCTGTATTCTTGTTTTTTAAAAAATATTATTGGTTGTTGTTGGATATCTGTTTTCCAGATATTAAGGGGTTGTTTTTAACTCTCAACCCCATGATCTTCAGTTAATGCACAAAAGAACTAACCAGATAGGTCTCTCCTCCCCTCCAGATACTAAACTAAGTGATGAGAAATTAATCCTACACTAATGACAGTGGACAGCACGGGCCAGAACTATCAATGGAGTGAGTCACTGAAGTATAGAGGCCAGGAACAAAGAAAAGGAAAAGGAGGAAGAGGGCAACAGTATTCAAGACTGGAAGTGAACACAAAATCAAATAGAAAAAGTCACCAATATTGAGGAAACACTACACAGAGGGAGCCAGACGTGGAACCTGGCTGGGTTTGCAGACAGAGCAGTCCATCCCATTTGTGTCTGGGATTCCAAATGGGACCCAGAATAGGCAGGTTTCAGATTCTCACTGAATCTGCTGCCAACAGATGGCTTCACAGCAATTTTTAAGAACTTAAGATGAAAGAGTTAATTACTCCAAACACTATCTTTTCAGGCAAGGGGGCAAACTTTAATTTCATGTTTATAAAATTCAGTCTCAGCCATACTCATAAGTGAAATAAACCAAATTCACATGTGTAAACACCACATCGTCTCCCTAGTGCAAGAAACTGAAAGACTCAATAAGATACAAAATTCCCAATAAATATGGGGGAAAGGTTCTGAAGTCCAATGGTGCTTTTATTCTTTGATTTGATTGGTTTAAGTCTCTTTTCTATTTGATTGCAATACGTGAGAAGATAGGAACAGCTCTTTTGAAGAAAACAGGGGACATTAAGATAGCCATTGTTGGTTTCTTGTTGTCTGATTTGAAGGCCTGTAATGCTTTCACTCTTTTGTTTTATCTGGTTTTATGTTATTTTGTTGTTTGACTTTATTGTGTGTGAATGTATGAACAATCATTTTGAAGAAGGCAAGAGACAGTAGGGTAGCCATTGTTAATCTCCTGTTATTATGTTTTGAAGACCTGTATTGCTTGCAGTGTTCTGTTCTGAAATGCTATGCTGTGTTTGACTCTATTCTGTTTTGTTCTGTTCTATTCTCTTTAAAATAAAATAAATAAATAAATAAAATTCAGTCTCAGATGAATGATTTATTCAGAATCATAATCTTCTGATTTTAAGTCCAGATCATTTTACTACCTAAATTTTCATCTATGATTTATGCACAGTGAAAACAATTTAAAAAAAAATGGGGCAAGATTCTTAGATTTGGGTATATGCAAACCCTGAACAAACATGACCCTCAAAAGTATTTTCCTTACTTAAAATTCTTAATAAATGTTGCCTTGATATTACTTCTTTTTAACATGAAAACAGAATGTTGGGAGAAATAAACTATAGAATATAACCATATATACACATATATTTCACTTGGAAAAATACCCCCAATCATATTTTAACCTTACAAAAAAAATAGCATTTTAAAAACTACAATATGCAAACAATTTACCTATCTGGGTACCACATTTACCCATCAGTTTTCAAAACATCTGGGATAGCATCCCAAAGTAAACAATGTTCATAAGACCATCTGGACAAAACTGCAGGCAAAAAAAAAAAGCACAAACATATGGAAAAACAGATTTTCCCCTTCCCTTCAGCAGTAAGGGATGACAAATGTCAAACCTAGATACAGCCACGCTTCACTGTGCGATGCTTTTCAGCACCACCTGGCTCTCCATGCACAGCCACCAAATATGGACATCACTGCCAGAAAGAGCATAGCCACAGGGCAGTGGCAATAGAAACAGTTTATTTCATGGTTAAATAGCCACTTCGCAAGAGTGGCAAGAGTCTGTCTGTTGACTTTTACATGTGAGTCAGTGAGAACATATTCCAAACTTACAGTGTTCTAAGCCTGGAATATTAAGCAGATCAGATAATTTAACTACAAAACAGAACAACATTCTAAGACCTAAACAGTGATTTATTTAAAGTAAAAGTACAAGTGCTTTTACTAAGTAGTTAATAATATGTAATCATTTAAATTCATTTATCAAATGTTCACTGTATGCCAGCTGCTTTATGAACCACTAAATACAAATGCTTATACTTGTTTATGACTTATGACTGGAATATAAGGAATTGATATATAATAAACAGCAGAGATGTTAAGCTTTAATTTATGAAACCTTATCAATAAATATGTGTATATTTGCTCACTAAGAAACTAAGAGTTAAGATCCTATTTTTAAAAAGGGGTGTCTGAGTTAGTCTTTCAATTATCTAACATACATGCAAGCACATTTGTTTTAATAATACGCAAATTACAATTTCTAAGAAGAGCCATACTCATCATTTTGTTTGTAGACACAAACATATGGAAGTTTGTCTGGGAGTGCAAATATTTTAGATCATATTCACTTTTAAAATTCTCCTCTTCCTGCAGAGGGCATGGTGGTGCATGCCTATAATCCCAGGACATGGGAGGCTGAGGCAGAATGATCGCCTTGAGTTTGACGCCAGCCTGGGCTACATACTGAGTGGCTGAAGAGAGGGGAGGGACTCAGGAAAAAAGAAGAATCGAGATATATTATGTACAGGTACAAATCCCTTTGATGAATGTGATCATTATGAATATCTAAAATGTACTAATAAAATTAATTTTAAAAAATAAATAAAACTGATCCCTTCTCAAAAATAAAAAACCTCGGCCTACAAAACAATACCAAGTACGCAAAGACGCAGCTCTGTTTATCACAGAAGAAAATTAAATAACCAACGGTGGGTCTGTTCTCAAGTAGTATTATACTTGTATCTCTCTTTTCTCAAAAGTGTTAAAAGTCTTTACGAATTGCTTTAAACTATAAGGAAACAATGGTTCTTTTTTTCATATAGGCAAGGAAAAAATAAATTATTTTGCAGTTCGCTTATTTAAAATAAGCACTCGAGGCCATTATCACCTCCAATTATTGTCCTCACTTCAGGAACCACAACCAAACAGAAGCACACTTTTGGTTAGTGTTAGATAAAAAACTCAAACCCATGCAGTCTGACTTCAGAATTCACACACAAACATCACGATCCCATTCATTGTAATAAACAATGGATAAGGTTTAAAAATGTGGTAACAACTCAGGACACCAATGAAAACTTAGCGGTGATATGAAAGGACAGGCCGTTACTCTCAAATAAAAGAGACAGAGAGATAGATATAATATATATCTATAGAGATAGAGATAGATAGCTAGATAGATATAGCAATAGATATATAACATCATCTTTGGAAATTAGTGTTTGAATTTATAACTTTCTTAGTTATAATTTACAGCAGCCCTATTCAAATGGCTCATCAAAAAATTAAGCCCTAACACCCTAGTCACTCACTGTATGCAATTAATTTCTCCCTTCACATCTGAAATGGTAGCACCATGAGTCATCTTTGGGAGATATGAGAAAATAGTCATTCAAATCAGCTTTTGTGTTATGTAGTTCAGAGGAGGAGTTCTGGATTTAAAAGGTAGTTGTTCTTTAAATATCCACTATCTTTTTGTTCCAACTTCTTATATTCATGAAAATACCTATTTTAAATATTAATTTAAATTTTTATTTTTATTAGTACATGTTTGCATTACATAATAATTGCATTCACCATGGAGAGCTAATACATGCACATAACACATCTTAATTTTAGTGCTCATTTTTGAAAATGCAAAATTTTTAGGAGAACCACCACTGCTTTGTAGCAGAACAAACTATATTACCTATTTTTTTAAACCACATTCAAATCGTTACTATAAAAGGGCACAATGTCAGTTATCCTCAAGATAGTTTTAGATTCCAAACATACCACTTACTGTCTTATCTTTTTTTTTAAATTGATACAAAAATTTATAAAACCAAAAGAATGTAACCCAGTCTTTTGTATACCAAAAGTATTAGCTTAATGAACTTAATGGAATACTTCACTCTCTTTAATATTGTTAAAAATGGTATTGCACCAGTATTAACATATGAGTGAAATGTACTGGTCTGGTAAAGAATGTGGGATTGTCAATCACCCTGCCTACTTCACAAAAAGGCAAACCAAAACTTAAATGATACTGTAGCATTAGAAATTCCTACATTTTGTAAATATGTGTAGAATATTTTGGTGACATATACAGTACTATTGAAATAGTATATTTCTTGAGCCTTTCAGAAAACATGGCTCCCTTTTTTTAAACAGTGTATCTTTTACTGGGCTACATAGTGAGTTCAAGGCCAGTCTGAACTACCTAGCAAGATCCTATCTCAAAAAACAAAACAACAACAAAAAAAAACACCTTTTAGGTTCACATCAAAATTAAGCCATCTATTCCCTACCCCGACATACACATAGCTTCCTCCACCAGAATGGTTCGTTTATTACACATGACCAACATACACTGACAATCAGCACCACCCTATGGATCTGGACAAACGCACAATGACATATAGCAATCCTTATAGTATCACACAGAATAAATCCACTGCCCTAAAAACCTTTGGTGCTGAGTCTATTCATTTCTCCTTCTGCTGGCAGCCACTTATCTTTTTACTATCCCCAGTCTTGTGGCCTACTTTTAAATAATACATATTTCTGCTTAGATCTCACAAGAATGCATATTTGCCCCTTTTCAGGGCTGGAGATTTAGCACAGTGGCCTAAGTGCCTGCCTGGAAGCGTGAGGTCATGAGTTCAATCCACGGTGCCGCAAAAAAATAAAATAAGAAAATAAACTGTATTTGCCCCTTTTCAATCATGTGGTATATATGACCTTCCATTACGTGTATGGGTGCAAGAGCAGGGGCAGTTTGTTTTTTTAATGCAAATTCTAACATCAGATGTGAAATCTACACAGCTGTTAGCATTCTTCTGGGAACCTGCACGGGCTTCATCTCCACTGCTTAATGCAATTAGCTAAGCCAGCCATGTAGCATTAATGTAATTTGCTCATTTCTACAGCGGAAAAGAAATTTCATCCTTATTTCATTTTTGTTTTTTTGAGCTAGGGTCTTGCTATTAGTTCAGCCTAGCCTTGAGAGAGATTCTTATCTGTCTTCTACTACAAGTCAGTATCTAAAATAAAGAACTGACCATTCACTTATCTGCTCAAAAGCTAACTGGGATCCTTCAGTGCCTTCAGGACCAACTCTTAACTTACAAAGACCTTAAACATCTATTCCTACTCATCTTCTCAGTCTCACCTCACACCATCCCTCAGTATCACAAAGGCCAACGTACCTGCTTCTACAGAATTCCCTAAACTAGGCTTCTTCATCAGCCAGCTACTTCCCCCACCTGAAACATGTATCTTTTACCTTCCTGTCTAGTGATTTCTAGATATTCTTCAGTTCTTGGCTGCTTAGAAGAGAATTTTCTAAATCAGTTTTCCTGGCTCTTTTAGTCTAGGTTAGATACAACCTTAAGGTGCTCTCCTGAATCCCCTGTGCTTGCTCATCAGAGCACTACTGAAACAACATCTAAGCACAACTGGTCTATATCCCTCATGAAGCCATAAGACAGACAATGACTGCAACGGGACTGCATCTCCGACAACTATCTAGTACAGCACTCGCACAAGGTGAAAACTCAAATACATTTAAAAAAACTGAATGAATGAAGAAAATTTTGGATATTTATATTCAGGGGCTTGGAAGTAAAAGTAAAAGCTTACCTATTTACTCCTTCAGTAAGAACTGTTCACATTCTAATTACGTATAATTCAGTAAACATGTATTGATTAGCCACATAAGAAAGAAAAAGAAAAGGCTGCCAAAGTCTAATCTTCAAAAAGTTTTAAGAAAGAAAATAAAAGCTGAGTGGCATCGTGCACACCTGTAATCCTGGTACTCTAGGAGGCTGAGGCAGGGGAATCACAAATTCAAGACCAGAATGGGCAACTTAGCAAGACCCTGTCACAAAATAAAAATAATAAAAGGGCTAGGGATGTAACTCAGGGTGAAGGACCTGGGTTCAATCCCCAGTACCATTAGCAAAAGAATAGAAAAATATGGTATTTGTGTCATAGGATTATTTTTCAGTGAAGAAATACTAAAGATTTTTAGGTTTAACTTCTAACATGGTAAGTATTGATAGATATAACCTATGTAACTAAAGCTCTTTAAATGCTCAGGAATTTTTTAGGAGTCTAAAAGAGGTACTAAGACCAAAAGTTTAAGACTCAACGAACTATTTGTTTTTAAGGTGGGTGGGACATTGGCCTAAGTGCTCTATGTAAATAAGCATGTATTAGAAATGAAATTAGGGCAGGTGTTGCATAACTTAAAAATGTTTTTAAGGTACAGGTACAGCTTTCTTCTGAGTTATTTTTACTTAGTATGAAAATACAAAAAGACTCTGAAATCATTCTTACCCTCACACCTCCATACAATATATAGTTTTGTATTTCTCTAGAATTATCATATATAGGCATTTTTAGAGGTTAGTCTTCACAATTATAGTTTAAAATAACTGCAAAATGATATTCAATGTTTTCACAAACATTGATATTTGATTTTCATATTTGATTTTCAAGTATTTTATAAAAACATGTTGAAGCTTCATACCAAAGTATGGCAGATTGTTAATCTAAACTCCCAAGGGATCTTACTTTAAATCAAACTTTTCTGAGAGATTCTATAGCTTAGGCCACAAAAGTCAGGCCATTTTGTCCTAGAACTTCTGGAAACATGAGTTCAGAACTATAAGTCATTTTAACTCTGGAGAGTCAGACTACCTCAAGAGCCCATTTCCCACCATCCTAGGGGCTACTCATAGTTCCACAAACCCAGTTAAGAGAATTAAAGTTTCCATTAATGCTCCCCACCACCAGAAGATAGTTCTTTTCTGCCTGTTTCCCTTTAAGGTCAGTTTCAAAGCCAGCTCATGCACGGTTCCTTTCCTTCTCAAGTGAACACACAGGCCTCTCTGGATAACTGAAGTGCTTGGAACAGCAATTAAAATAGAAACTACATTTTTTTAAATAAATAAAAAAAGAAACCTTATTCTACTTGCATTCCAATTACTGTGTGTGTGTAAAAAGGAGAGGATGTTTTATTAAGGCAAAATTTGTATATGGTGAAATGGACAGATCTAAATTTACAAGTTTGTTAGGAGTACACACCTTTGTATACATTTTTTTTTTTTTTTTGCGGCACCGGGGATTGAACTCACAACCTTGCGCTTGCTGGGCAGGCGCTTAGACCGCTGAGCTAGATCCCCAGCCCTGTTTTTTTGAGACAGGGTCTCACTATGCCATTCAGGCTGGTCTTGAGCTCACTTTGTAGCTCAGGCTGGTCTCGAACTCACAGCGATCCGCCTGTCTCAGCCTCCCGAGTGCTGGGATTACAGGCGTGAGCCACCACGGCCGGCTCCTTTGTATATATCCTAGGTGACATTTCCACTACTCCAGAAAGTTCCTGTCTATTCTTTCCAATCAGTCTGCCAAAACAATCACTGTACTGCCCTTGTTTTGAACCCCACACACATAACCATACAGGATGTACTCTAGTTTTGTCTTTTGCATGTTGTATCAGTAATTCATTCTTTCGTTTCTGAGTAACACATCCATTTTATTATTTTCCAATTAGGATTCTTTGTCATGTTGGGTGCAAATACTTTTTACCTGCTTTCATGAACTTATTGACAATTTCATAATCCTGGAGCTGGTGAAATAAAAAGTTCCCTTCTACTCTCCAGTCAAATCTTGAATGCTTTTATTGCCTTTAATCTGTTTCTAAATGATATTATCAATAACATTGGACTGTCCTTACCACACTTTCATGTTGCATGGGCAAGGCTACAGGACTAACCTTATTTGTATGTATCAGGGCTAAATGCTGCCCCGACATTTTTTTTGAGGGGCAATAATTTCTTTATGTGCACAAATAATTTCTTTGTTTACAAATTCATTGATTGATCCAATCACTATATCCAATCACTTTTTTAATGTTATAACTTCTTTTAAAACTTAGGACTACTAAGAGGCAGAACTTATTAACCTCTACTCACTATAGTGTCACAAGAAAGAGAAGAAAGTGCTGAGCTAAAAATCAGGCTCCCATAACTATAATCTGCCCAAGGTCACACAGCTAATGATTGAATATTAAATTTGGTAAACTAGATTTTCATTTGTTTGGCTTTGGCTTTTTGGAGACAAGGTCTCACTATATAGTTCAGGCTGGCCTTGAACTCACCATGTAGCCCAGACCGGCCATGAACTCACAGTGATCCTCCTGCTTCAGCCTCGAGTGCTGGAATTACAGGTGTGCCTCACCACACCCAGCTTTGAGTGTTAAATTTGAATGCCAGATCCCTTATCTTTTTTAACATGCCATTCCATGCTCTCTCCCCAGCATCCTTCCTGTAATAAATACTCAAGAAATCTGTAAAACTGAGCAGAAATCAGACTTTGGCTTTGTTCTTAGTCTCAGAAAATCTCTAAAGTACCAAACACAAAGAAAATAAATTCTACAATTGTATTTTCATCACCCTTGGCATTAAAGTACATGTTTGCATATCTTCTTTTTATGTTCCCCCTCTGCCAAAAAAGACAGACGGCATTTTCAGAAGACAGCATTAAGAATAATCTCAGTTCCTGAAGTATCAAATGTCTTTCCACAGACATAAAAGGTACAGACACAATAAAGAACCAATATTTACCTGGTTCTTTATTAGAGGAGAATTGGAGCTATGACTAGCATGCCCAGAACAATTCAGCAAACATATGCTGTATAAGTAAATGAATGAGTGATAAAATTAATCATCTCTTTTGCTGTCCAGGAGCCTGGGTTTACTTCATCTAGCTCTTCCAATTTCTTCACTATTATCTCATTAGAGAGACCACTAACAAGGACAATTATATACTGATCTATAGGAAATACAGCTGGAAACTATGTTTTTCTTTTTTTGGTCAACTGTATTTTTACATGACTTTTCAGTTTCTGATGCCACCATCTAAGAAGTTCAATTCTGCTTCAAACTTAACATATCCATTCACTCCCACTCACCTAGTTAGTCAAAATTCTGAGGATTATACTTAATTCCTCCCACTCTCCCTCACTCACTGTACCAATCCACCCACCTTCCACCAGGGCTTCCTACTCAGTCACCTGCCCTGTCATCACAACCTCCTGTAACCTTCCTAGTGACCTCCCCACTTCCACCTCCTCTCTTACCTTCAGTCTATTCTCCATATAGTAATCGCTTATCTTTATTTTTTGAAAACATAAACTGAAATGACTGATACTCTCTGCTTAAAACACTTTAGTAACTTCCAGTACACTTTATAATTGAGTATTTACTATGTAATTCCTTCAGAATCCTTCATCATTTGCACACCCATCTTGTAACTTCCTCTCATTCTATTCTCTCCCAAAAAAACTAGACTTCAGTCATACTGGCATCTCTCAACCACTGTGACTAATAGAATATTATTACCTATCACTGCAATATTTTCACTGTAGCACTTACCAAAATTTATGTATTTGCTTATTTTTTGTCTCCCTCACTATACTCTAAACCCCAAGATAGCAAGATAACATGCTTTTTCACTACTCAATACGGAGTAAATATAATATCTGGCATGTGGGAGGCATTTATTTTTGGATGAAGAAACTGGTTCCCTAAATGCTCTTACTTTCTATTAACACATGTTACATAACAGTATATAATTAACAAAGTATATAATATATAATACATTACTGTCACATAATAAAGGATTTTGCTGACCTATGCTCGAGTTTCCTGGCAGGTACTTTCTAAATTTTTGAACTTTCCAGAATGACAAGAGTATCTGTTATTCATGGTCAGACCTTTGATGTACAGTCTACACTTCATGTTGACAAAGTGACTCACTGAGGTTTCCTAGACCATTTATACTAAAGATGAATCAGGATGGGAGCTGGTCATGCCCAAAAGACAAACCATGTGACTAAAGTGGGATACTACAGACTGAACTGAGGTGGCCAGTGATGCAAGCATTAATGCTAACATAATGAAAACCCAGTAAAAATCCTCAGTACCAGAGCTTCCCTGGTTAGTGATGCTCCGTGCTGTGGCTACACAGTGTACATGTTGGGGGTGAGGTGTTACTGCCTCACTCCCTGTGGAGTGGACACAGAAGCTTCATATTTGGGACCCTCTCAGATCTTGCCATACGTGTCTCTCCTTTTGGCTGATCCTGATTTGTATTCCTTTTTGCTACAACAAAAGATAAGTGTAAGTATAGCACTTTCCTGAGTTTTCCAAATTATTTTAGTGAATCATCAAATCTGAGGAAGTCATGGAAATCCCTAAATTTACAGCTGGTTATTCAAAAATACAGTGGCCTGGAAACTTGAGATAACGGCTGGCATCCACAGTGAGAGCAGTCTTGGGTACAAACCAAGTCTTCAACCATGAAGTCTGGCCTAATTCCAGATAGTTGGTATCAGAACTGCACTGCAGTTGCACAGTAAATAACAGAGACCACTTCATAAATAGGTGTCAGGCATCATGCATGTTTTTACATACATTCTCTCTACATGTTTACAAAATATTATCACTAAGCCTCACAACGACCTCACAAAATAAAGTTCTCATAGCCAGTAAGTGGGGGAGCCCAATGCAGTCTCAGGACCGGGTGACTTAAAAGTTCATCATCTACTCACTTATACTTCAGTTTTCACATTGGTTACCTAAACACATCATATTGGTCTCCTAAAGGAGACAACATTATGAGATTGCCACCAAGAATGTATGACATAATAGAATAGCTGTATTAATAACCTTTCCATCGCAGGGACAAAATATCTGACACTTACCATCTAAAGGAAGAGAGGTTTATTTTGGCTCATAGTTTCAGAGGTTTCGGTGTGTGATCAGCTAGCTTCAAAGGAGAAACACTGTAACAAAGGAAGCTGCTCGGCTCACAGTAGTTAAAAGCAGAAAGTGGAAGATCAAGAGAGAAAGGTGCCAGGGACAAGACATGGTCCCCAAGTGTGATGGCTTATATCCACATGTCCCTCCAAAGCCTTTTTGGAGGTGGCTGGATCTAGGGTGTGTGATGCTGGGATTAAGGGTATGATGCTGGGATTGGAGGGTATGATTACAAAATCAGTTCATGATTGGTTTAGCATAATTCTGGGTATGGATAATGGGAAGGCCCAGCCTCGGTGTGGTGTAGCCTGGATAGCATGTGAAAAGAGCCTTTGCTGCTGCTTCTGCTGCCTATCTGCCCTCCAATGGACTACTGCTCCCCTACAATGCCCCTCTACCATGCCACCCGGCCTTGGAGACAGCCAACTATGGATTGAAACTTCTACAAACTGTGAGTTACAATAAACCTTTCCTCCTTTTACTGTGGGCATCAGGTATTTTGTCTCAGCAACAAGAAAAGTCACAAAGACACCAAGGTAATGCCCCACAACACACCCAAACACATGTAGACATGTGCTTTACTAACCTCCCAGGCATCTCTCAAGGCAATCAAATTGACAAGATGAACCATCACTGCTGGTCATGGTGGTGTACGCCTATAATCCCAGCACTTGGGAAGCTGAGGCAGGAGGATCACCAAAAGTTCAAGGCCAACCTGGGCTACATAGTCAGTTCAAAACCAGACTGAACTACATGGCAAAAAACAAACATGCTGGGCATATTGGCATTCATCTGTGATCCCAGTACCTGGAACTGAGCCAGGAGGATCATCAGTAGTTCAAGGCCAGCCTGAACTATATAGTGAGACTCTGTCTCAAAACCCTCCTCCCCCAAAAATAAGAAAAAAATCAAACAAACAAAAAAGATTTAGCCACAATATCTTTACTCAAATTACAGACTATGATGTCACAGTGAAATCTTCACGAATTTATGAAATATAAACTATATGTTAACATAAATTCCTTTAGCAATTGTTTAACTTACTTGTTTGTGTTTTAGAAACATGTTTCTGAAGAAAATCAACTATTTGGGCCAAAACCTTCTTATTACAATGTGTTGATAATTTTTCATCACACTCGTAACACCTGAAAAACATACATTTAAATCAAATACTATGAAAATATCTTCAATAATTTCACACATTAGGAAACAAAGTTGGCATCTGACCACTTTTGTCCTTATTTTTTGTTGTTGTTTTCTGAAACGGGGTTGTACAGAGCTTCATAAATCAAATGAAAGTTCTGCAGTTTACCTTACATGTAATGAAATGCCATGGAGATTTTAAGAAAGGCAATGACATGGCCCAATTTATATTTTTAAAAACATCATTCTGTATATTGTAATAAACTAGACTGGAGGGCATTCGGAATAGAAACAGATCAGTAGAGTAGCAAGCCTCTGGAGAGACATGGATGTATTTCATACAATGCAGGTAAGAAACAGTAAAGAGCTAGATGCAGGGCTGTGGATATAGCTCAGTGGCAAAGTGCCTGCCTGGCAAGTGCAAGGTTGTGAGTTTGATTCCTGGTACCAAACACAAAAAAAGAGTGAGATGTACAAGATGCGGGAGAGGCCAGTGTCAAAGTAATTGCAACAGGAAGGGAGAAGTAGGTATGGGTGGATCAGCGATTCTCGACCCAGATAATTTTGTCCCCCTGGGGACTTTTCCCAATGTTTAGAGACTTTTTGGTTGTCTCCTGGATGCTACTCGCAGCTAGTGGGTACAGGTTAGAGATGCTGCTAAACATCCTGTAATTTAGACAACAGTACAACAAAGAATTGATCACAGCAAAGGATTATGGGTACAAACATCAACAGCTCTGAGACACTGACCTAGATGAAACGAGATCTGCTGTGAGCTGAGAACTGTCCAAAGGTACGTGACAAGCATAGAGGAACTCATTATACCATTGTGTCTATTTTTGTTAAAACGTTAAAAACTAAAATAAGATTTTTAAAAAGGGATAAAGTAACTACAAAGGTTTCATCTTGATTATTGACAGAAGAGAAATGGGAAAGATAAGACTTTTTTATTATTTATTTAGAGTTATTTGTTTATATTTCATTATGCTAGGTAAGACTTATTTGCTGAAAATTAAATCACCATTCATACAATAAGACTAACACGAGAGATTCTGGCACAGATTCACTTCAGACAACCCTATTCTTCTAAGTGCCACTTAGTCCTCCTGCCAACTTTTTCTAATTCAGTGGTTCTCAAACTGACCCACAGACCAACAGCGCTGATAACACTTAGGAACCTGCTGGACACAAAGACCCTCCTCATGCCACACTCAGAACCATGAAACGGGAATCTTTAGACCTGGGATGAAGCAATCTGCCTTAACAAATCTTCCAGGTAATTTAATGCAACCCATAGTCTGAGACCACTACAAGAAAATACTTGTCAAGCTACTACACTATGACATCATCTTTCTTCTGCCTCCAACCCATTATTTACATATTAATTTCTCTCTGTTCTTTCCTCACATACCCCAATAGCAACAAAAACATAGGTACAGCAAACACCAGACCCCTACAACTGTATCAAATTATAGGAAGATGCTATCTCCTAAAAGCCGAAATATTCTTGTATTAGTTTTAGAAGCTTGAAAAAACACAAAGATGAAACATGCTCGCCTCAACAAAAGCTTGACAACTCCTGAAAATTCATTCCGGGAACTTTAGGAGTCTACAGATACCAATTAGAAAATTGCTGTTGTAAAATACAAAGAAAACAGTTCAAGACAATGTCTACACATGCTATTGAAACAGTGTACTATGCTGGTAAGAATCTAAGGAATTGAAAAATTTACTTCAGCAGGGCATGATGATGCATACCTGCAATCTCAGCTACTGGAGGAAAGGGAAATGCTGAGGCAAGAAAATGGAAAGTCTGAAGCCAGCCTGGGCACCTCTGAAGACACTGTCTCAAAGTAAAAAATAAAAAGTGCTGGAGATGTAGTTCAGTGACAGAGTGTCCCTGTGTTCAACCCCAGCACTGCAAAGAACACACACACACTCTTGTCTTTAGTGCTTGGAATTTTACTTTGTACTTCTAATCCAAACAAGCAAGTAATATTTAGTTTTTTTGCACCTAAAATGATGGAACTAGACTAGGTTTTCAATCTGGTAAAGTGCTAAAATTATCTGAGAATTTGTTTGTTTGTTTTTACAGCGTCTCACCAGGTTGGCCTTGAACTCACAGCAATTCTGACTCAGCCTCCAGAGTGCTGGCGTTACAGAAGTGTACCATCATGCCTCGCTACCTGGGAAGTTTTTATAAACCACTTAGACACAGGCTTTCTGTTCCCCATGGAGAATCATCAAACCACATGACTGCTTAAAGTATCTTCCTCTGAAAGAACTCTGGGATTCTACATTAGCAAGCACATTAAGAAAAATTGACAAGATGGAATTTTTAATTATGGTACAAAGAAAATGTTAGAGAAAAATAGAGGGAAAATTATGGGTTTTTTTCAGACTTAAATTTTACATTCAAGAGTAATACTAATTTTCTTAAATTATCCTATAGATTGTGTTCAGGTTAAAAAAACATAAACTGATATAACATCTTTATTTTATCTTGTAAAGCTCAAAAATAAAAAAGGTGTGGTTTTTTTTTCTTTTTTTTTTTTTGGTTTTTGGTGGACCAAAGTACTAACGAAATTTAACTTACCATATAATCCATGTACTCAGATTAATTACAATACAATGAGACTCTGTCCTGGAACTCTTGAAGTGCTTCGGAGAATGCTGGTTTTCTGAGTTTTTACCACATCCCTAGAGATGAACAGAGTAAATTTGTTTCAAATCAATCAAAACTTAAATTGTACTCAAATATACTGAAAAAGTTATTTTTTATCTCAATCAAGAGGGAAGCTTCAGAAAGCAATATAGATTCCTATTAATTTCTATAGAGACTAACTTACTTTTTGGTATATAAAATTTACCTAAAATAATCAAAAACAAAGTTAATTTAACACTTCCTAACAAGAGTTTACGCCCGTCTTGAACACTGTGGGACAGTGAGGATCCAGGTAGGCAAGTAGGGCCTTTTCCCCAAATACACACTTCCCAATCCTATACACAGTTCCAAGTCAACTCATCGGGAACTAATGAGACACAGATTAGCCATAGTAACTTCCGTCATTAACATAACTAAAACGCTGATTAACATGACAGGAGAGAAGGCCAAGTCTGATGGCTATTTCTGGGGGAGTTTCACATACTTTTTAAAGGAAAATGGATGTACTCCTTCCTCTTTTATGGGCTTTGAGGATTGGCGCATGACAATGATGTCCGAAGCATTTCAGTCATCCTGAACTATGGATGGGGACTACACTACAGAAAAATAGTAAAAATCTCATTTTTCTTTCTTTTTTGCTTGACACAGGGGTCTCCCTATGTAGTTCAGGTTGGCCTTGAACTCACCACGATACTCTTGCCTCAGCCTTCTAAAGGCTGAAATTATAAGCATCTGCTACCATGCCTGGCAGAAATCTCAGTTTTTAATGTTCTTCCTCTTGAATTAACAGAACCAGAAGTGGCCCTACTTCTGGACTCTTTACCTGGAGATAAATATTTCCCTTATTTTCTATTTTAAAAATATACGCTTTTAATTTGACTAGAAAATTCTTTTATTATAAAAAATTTCTAAACTCTAAAATAAATTATTTCCAAAAACAAAGCAGAATAAGCCTTTTTAAGGGGAAAAAAAATGAATCTATAAAAAGTCAGATCCAGCCGGGCGTGGTGGCTCATGCCTGTAATCCCAGCACTCGGGAGGCTGAGACAGGCGGATTGTTGTGAGTTCGAGACCAGCCTGGGCTACAAAGTGAGCTCAAGGCCAGCCTGAATGGCATAGTGAGACCCTGTCTCAAAAACACCAGGGCTGGGGATCTAGCTCAGCGGTCTAAGCGCCTGCCCAGCAAGCACAAGGTCGTGAGTTCGATCCCCAGTGCCGCAAAAAAAAAAAAAAAAAGTCAGATCCACTTCTTAAATAAATACAAAAGATAAGGGCAGATCCAGATAGGAAAGCCATTGCTAGTGGGTGGACATCCCTTTCAAAGGATTTATGAATTACACATGATTACCTTCTAAAAATAACATATGTTTTACTTTACCTTAAACATAAGTTTGTTCTTGGAGAGTCTCAATCTAAATATGGAATAAATTTACCTTAAATCCTATGCATGACCAAGAATCCAACCCGTAGTATTTAAAGAGAATATAAAACATACTGACACTTAAGTAACACTTTTCTTACCTGAAAACCACACTTAAGGCACAACCAAATATCTGAAGGAAGTACTGGTTGTCCATCATAGAATCTTCTTTCTTTTAAACATTCTGAACAAACTGACCACAGATTCTCAGCTATTGCTTTCTTCACATGATTCACGCTGACAGCATGACTTACATGTTGGCAAGTTAAACCTATTGAATAAGAAAAAAATATGAACACTTCCTTAACTAGAAAGAGGTTAGGCAATTAATTAACTACAGAGAGGTTAGGCAATAGGACTATGCAGTAAACCTATTTCATCCAAGAAACTAAAAATGTGATTCCTCACAAGTAATTTATAACAAAATACAACTGAACAAAAATAACATGTAAATCTGCATAAAACATTTAAGCTTCTAATGTAACAAGAGCAAGCTATAAAAACATAAAAAAGGAGGAATCCTGAAGTTGTATGCTTGAAAAGCAAGGATCAATGCTACTAAAGACAAGGCTGTTCAAGACAGGGCTGATAAATGATCACTAGTATAAGTACTAGAAATGGTTTACCAAAGTCATTACTGTGTTAAAATTTTGTATTTTAAAATTCTAAAGGGAAAATCATTCTATGTGCTATCTATATAATCTGTGGGGGAGTTTTGTTCTTTGATGTAGGGTCTCGCTATGCAGTTCAGGCTGGCCTCAAACTCCTGCCTCAACCTCTTAAGTGCTAGGACTATGGGCATTTGCTACACCAGGCTGTATCTAGATAATCTCCGGAATAGGATCTGGCCTGGGTACAACTTAAACATTTCCTAAACTGAGCATGGTGGGTCTATAATCCCCAGCACTCTGGGAAGTTGAGGCAGCAGGACAGTTCAAGGCCATCTGGGCAATTTAGTGATTTAAAGAGACTCTGCTTCAAAATAAAAATTTTTTAAAACATGCTGAAGATGTAGGTCAGTGTGAAAACCCTGGGTTCAATCCTGGTATCAAGAGAGAAAATTCTACTATTCAACTTTTAAAATTAAAATTCTTAATAAGTTCTCATTTATGCAACAGAAAATGGTGAAAATAAAGAGGAATGGTTTTATTAATTTAAAACATGTATTGTTATTTTTCTCCAACTCCATTTGGAATGTGAGATATCACAATTTACCAGTGATGTCATCTGAAGAATCTTCATCATGAGGTATTGAAGGCCTTCTATTTCTTTTTTCTTTCTCAGGTGGAGCTTTGGATGGATCTTTTACCCTCATCTGTTACTTACTGAAAAAGTTGAAAGGAAAAAAAAATAAATACAGTTTAATCTTCAGAGATAAAATTTTTTTTTATTTAAGGCATATTAAAACTGAAATGACTTCAATTTTAATTGATCTAGTAAGTCAACAAAGGAAGGCTGAGAAAACAGAAATCTTTGTCAAAATCGACACATAAGGCTAGAGTGTAGCTCGATGATACAGCATTTGCCTAGCATACACTAAATGCAACCTCAAAAACAAATTTTATATACATATATATACACACACACATTCCATTTGATTTTTTACCAACTACTGTGTCATAGCCTAAATGTCTGTGTCCTTCCACCCCAAATTCACATGTTGAAATCTAATCCCTTGTGCGACAGTACTTAAGAGACAAAAACTTTGGGAGGTAATTTGGACATGGAGAACAGGCTTCACGAGTGATTAGTACTCTTTTAAGAGGCCAAACAGTCAGCTTGTGTCTTCATGCAGACAAAAGCAAAAGACAGCAGACAGATATACTTCCTGTTTATAGTGTCTAGATGCCGTCCAGACACCAGTCTGCTAACATTTTGATCTTGGACTTATATAAAACAATGTCCCACATTGAATTTGTTTCTTCCTTCAAACTGTTATTTACTTCTACCCTGTATTTCTTAAAAATTCAGTTAGTTCTAAAGATTTTAAATAAAAGATATGTACTTTCTTTATTTTACTAATTTGTCTTTTTGAGAAAGGGTTTCACTATGCAGTTCAGGCTGGCTTGACTCTCTTTGTGGCCCAGGCTGACCTCAAACTCACAGCAATCCTGCCTCAGCCTCCCGAGTGCAGGCATTACAGGTGTGCATCATCATGCCCAGCCTGTACTTTTTAAACCCACTATATTTGGAGTCTGTTACCATAACTAAATCCTAACTAAAGAATACTCTCCTGCTTGATGTCAAAGCTATATTGCAATTTTCATTTTATTTACTTTTTAATGATCAAAGTGATGGATCTTCCAATTCAATGCTAAATTCAGAATCTTGATTTAGTCATTCTATGTGTCAAATAAAGCAGCTTTCAGGCCATGTTAAGGTGGTGGGTTCTGGCTGGGCATACAGCTCAGCAACACAGCACCTGCCTGGCAAGTGTGAGGTCATGAGTTCGATTTCCAGTACCAAAAACAAAACAAAACAAAACAAAACAAAACAAAACAAAACAAAACAAAACGTAGTGGGGTTTTTGTTTGTTTTTTGTTGTTTGGGAAAGACAATGGAGAGCATCAAGCATGCCAAGCACATGTTGTACCACTGAGCTATATCCCAGCTGACGGTCATTTATTTACTTAAGTTCAAAAACCATTAGTACTGAATTGAGCTGCAACAAATTGAGGGCTCATTCAGGGTTACAGAAGTGTAGAAATTCTCTTGAGTTCCTTGACCTTCTCATCTTTAAATATGTCCCTCTAAATTTCCTCACTTATTCCCTCAGTTCCACTCTACAAATCCTTGGAAATACAGTATGCCCCACTCCGATCACAACTCCCCATTCCTCTGACAAGAAGCGTCATCTCAGCAAGTGCTTTGGGGGGGGGCGGTTTCCAGGTGCAGAGGCGGTTCTTCGAGCTTCGCTTAGCAGTGATACACGCCTTATTTGCTCATATTTTACTGGTCAGTCACGTGGCCACATTTAATTTCAAGTAGACATAGAAGAGGATGCAGCGTGTCACCTTACCATGTACCAAGAGGTAAACAGCATAGCAGTGCACAGCCTTAATCACTACAGCACCCCTCTGGAGAACCCAATCCTAGATGAACCAAATTATTTATTTTTCCATGTCTGGAGAAAGTCTTTTCAGACAGTAAGGTGGGCCTATCATTATCTTCACACAATCCTTTTAAACCTTTTTCATGTTTAAACTCCCAACTCCTCCACCTCCCACTCACTTATCAGAAGAGGAGCTAGTCTTCTACTTTACTCCCAGATTTACAAACCTACCTCCACTAGTTTTAATTTCATATTCTGAAGAGAGCTAGGCACTGCTAACAGAATCTAGTTAAAATAGTACATGAGAAATGGTAGTACTTTTCCCTTGTGTTATGATAAACCTTTGATGAAGTCTGACTGACATCCACAATACACAGAATCAGGCATTTCACATAGAAACTACTGTAAACAACTTGTGCCTTTGCACAAAACCACTGACTCAAACTTAACTTGGCAATGGAGGGGCAAATCTTTCACCCCTTGCCATGTATTGGGATTAAACCCAGGACTTCTGCACTGAGCTACATCCCTGGCTTTTTTTACTCTGAGAAAGGGGTTAAATTACTAAATTGCCCAGGCTGGGCTTGAATTTATGATCCTCCTGCCTCAGCCTCCCAGAGTGCTGGAATTTTAGGCATATGCCAACTTGTGATCATTTTTCTGACATTATGTCTAAACATACAGAATTATTTGGCCCAGTAAGCCACAACATAGCAATTCTGTACAGTTTTTTTTCCAATTTTCATTTAACGCAAAAAAAAAAAAAAGCACAAATTCCAATTATCAGAGCTTCACATACTTTTTTTTCATCAAATTTCTGTCTGGAAATCTTCAAGACACCTCCCTCACTTCCCACATTTGGAGAGTGAACACAAATATTCACAGGACTCCAAACAGTTGTACTCACAGCTGACATTTATTAGCAATGCTGTATGAATATACAATGAATCATAATGGAAGAACAGGTGGAGTCTGCAGGATCATGTACTGTACAGGGTTCCTCACGTTCCCTCCTTTGCAGGTAGTGTCAAACGCAGCATACTTTCCCCCCAGCAAGGACTATACAGCAACACGTAGCCAATGCTTCTGCCCAGGGAAGCCTGTGAAAAACCTGGAGCTCAGGATTTTGATGAAACCAGTAATTTCAGCGTGAAACATAGTATTCAACATAAACTGATAGTTCTCAGGTCAAAACACTCCCCAAACTCAAGCTCCCGGAGACCGAACAAGGGCCAACGTTGCAAGCAGACCTTTCAAAGTAGGGTAGCAATCTAAGGTTTGCTTTGTTAACTCTTTCAGCACAAATATTTATGTTCTGTCCATTTTTTTTCATAGTTTTCCATACATAAAACTACAGTTGTCTAACATTAGCAGAGCCTAACACCTTTTTTTCCCCTTCTAAATTAGGATGGGCAAATAAGTTGTTTGAAAGGTTTGTTTTTAAACAGACTATACAAATAAAAACCCGAAAAATATGTTCCTCTTGCTCTTGCATTACTACTTTCCAGGGTGAGTGGAAAAGGAAACGGAGTCAATTTTTACAACCAGGCTGAAAACGGTTTTGCTGGATCGTGCTCCAATTCTACACACTTCCTAGATGCCAACCCACTAGATCCTCACGGCTACTTTCAGGGATAAATGGCAGCGCTTTCCCCGTTTTCCACTTGAAACTGAGACAGAGACTAAGCGCTCGCAGGAGTCCCGAGGCGGAGAGTGGGTGGGGGCCGTGCAGCCCGGCGCTCCAGCCGCAGAGCCCAACGCACGACGCGGCCACGACCCGTGCTCAGCCCGCCCTCCCGGCCCAGCCAGCGCCCGCGTCCGCGTCCGCATCCGCGTCCGCCCGGGAAGGGGCGCGGGAGGCCCGCTCGGAGGCCGGGGAGCCGGGCACGCGTGCCGCGGTCCGCACGGATCGGCGACCCGGGCGCCTCCGCCGGGGGCTGGCTCGTCCCGCCGCCTCCCAGAACCGAGCGGGCCACGCTGCGCCCGGCGCCCCAGGGCTCGGGAAGGCGAGACGGCGCGCGGAGCCTCTCTCAGGTCCGCCCAGCCACACGGGTGCACGGATCCCGCAGCTCACACCCGAGCGCCTGCGACCCCAGCGCGAAGTCTAACTCACCCCGCCCGACCGGGCCGCAGCGTCTACAACCAGGGGCGACTGCGCCTGCGCAGCCCTCCGGGGGGCGGTGAGGTAGAGGGGCGGGGCCTCTGTCACAGACCCGCCCACGAAGCTGGGCCGGAGGTGCGGGCTGAGCACGCTCTTGGGGCAAAGGGCGGGGCGGGCGCGGCCTGAGGGGCGGGGCCAAAGTGGGAGGGCCGCGTTCTACAGAGGTCGGGTTCATCTCTTCCGCATGGGAATGCAGATTTTGAGTGAGCGGCGCTGCTCACTTCTTTTTTTTTTTGTTTGTTTTTTTTGCGGCACCGGGGATTGAGCTCACGACCTTGCGCTTGCTGGGCCACACTATGCAGTTCAGGCTGGCCTTGCGCTCACTTTGTAGCCCAGGCTGGTCTCGAACTCACAACGATGCGCCTGTCTCAGCCTCCTGAGTGCTGGGATTACAGGCGTGAGCCACCACGCCCGGCTTAAACTGAACTTCATTTTTTTTTTTTTTTTTTTTTTGCG
>RJWT010005123.1:0-31656 GCA_004365215.1 Cuniculus paca | reverse complement strand
CCGCGCGTTTCGGCCGCTGCCCGAGTGCTCCCGGGGCGGGGCGGGGCGGGGTGGGAGCTGCGGGCAACGGTGTCCCTGCACCCCACCCCACCCCGGCACGCGCGGGCGGCGCCAGCAAGGGACGCGGAGGGCGCACAGGTGGGTCCCCGCCCGGCCCTGCCGCCGACTGCTCCCTGCCCCTCGCGGAAGGCCAACGCGCCCTCGCCGACGCGCCTCCCGCTCGCTCCATTCCTCTCGGTGACATCTTATATAATAACCCGAGCGAATCAAAACGGAAGCAGCGCGCGCTACCCGGGCCCGTCTCCCGGCCGGCAGCAGATGCTCGCGCTCCAAGCCCGCGGCCCCCGAACTAGGCGCCCGGACGCACGGCTCCCGCGCGGGGGAAGGGCCCGAGCGCCGACTCGGATCGTCCCTCCTCCGCGAAGGCGCTGCTGTCGCCGGTCCCTGTCAGGAAGCCGCGAGCGTCACAAACTGCGTCAGCTTCTTCGAACACATTTCATGGTCTCCCTCCAGCCCCGGAGCCGCTGCCCCGGTGTCCGGGCCGCTGGCAGTCGCCCCTGCGGGGAGGAGAAAGTTCCACGGGGCCCTCCCCGTGCCCGCACAGCGCCCCTCTCCGCGCGCCGCGCGCCCCGCCGCGCAGCCCACCAGCCCTGGCCGGCGGCGGCTCAGGCAACTTGGGTGCCCCGGCGCCGCGCAGCCCCCTCCCGACAGCCCGGTTCGCGCGGCGCCAGGGGCCACCTCCCTTCCCCGGCCCGAAGGAAAAGAGCCACGCCAGAAACTTCCCCGGGCGGCGCCGAGCGGGAGAGCCGCCTGCGTCCCCGCGCATCGCTCTTACCTTTCTCTCCAGAGGCCACGATCCGGGCGGGCCGCGCGGGGCGCGTGGTCCGCGAGCGCGCGCGCGTGGGGCGGTAGGTGAGGAGCCCGCGCCGGCGGGGGCGGGGCGGGGCGGCGGGGGTGCGAGCGGCGCGGGGCGGGGGGCTGGGCCGGCGCGGCGGGCGGGCGAGAGGAGAGCGGAGCCGGCGGCAGCGACGGCGACGGGCGCAGGGCAAGCGCGCCAAGGGGGCGGAGGAGTTGCCGCGGGTTTGTTTACGCATTGCTGCCCGGCTCGGGGCACAGCCCGCACTCCCTGATTGGACACAAACTGGGGCACAGCCTCTCGCCGCCGCCTGCCAGGCCTCCTGGAGCCGCCGCTGCGCAGCTCCCGGAGCGCCTGCCGGTCGTGGCCCACGGCAGTGTCCAGGCCTGGAGGGGACGAGGGCGGCGGCGTCCAGGGCAGCCGTGGAGCCAGGCGTTCGCCCACGGCTCTCGGTCGCCCACCTGTAGTGGCCCGACCTTGGCAAGGAGAAACTCGAAACTTCACAAGCTGGAGACTTATCATCCAGCTGCAAGAAGGGACACCTCTGTACCCCCTACGCCTCTCCCCTGCCCTAGCACACAGAGCTCGCCCTTCGATAGATAAACCGCTCAAATGACACTGTGCCCCTTTGGAGAGGGTCAAGTTGAAGCTTCCTATAAAAGCTGCCTCGTTCTAGCTTCCCTGCTCCTAATCCAACTTCCCCATGGCAGTCGAAGTTGCCCTCCCAGAAATGACCTTGCCTCTCTGATGTTCGGGATCCTCGGATGATTCCCCATGGCCTAGAACTCCAATGCCTTAGTCTCAGACTGGGTCTTCACCTTCCACTGCCCAGCTACCACCCCAAAACCTCTATCTAAACCCAACATCCTCCAGTGCCTCTTTCACGCTCTCCATTTGGATTCTGATCTGTCCTCTGCTGGTAAACCTCTTAGCTCCTTCCACCTGTCAAATTCTCCTAGACTCAGCTACGCTACCATTTCGGTGCAGCCTTCGGATTCCAGGAGTAGAATCCCCCTTGTGGCTGGCACCAGTTTGACGGGGATCAGTTGTGTGCCTATGCCCTGTGCCTGGTGTTAATAGCGATCTGGTGATGGAAGAAATGAAAACTGTTAAGAATAATACTGTATTGTCTGTCAGTGTCTGCAGCTCTGCTGGGACTGGAAAAGTTCTCATCTTTATCAAGAGAGTTTCCTGATAGAACACAGACCTCATCTTGCCCCAAACAAGCACCTCCAAACACTGAGCATGCCTGCTATTTTTTTCCTGTGTCTCTGCGTGTGCTCCCCACCACACCTAACAATGTGCCTGCGTAGTTACAATGGGCCCTTAACCCTTGGAAGAATGAAACTCAATTCTGCAGAGATATTCCTTAAACCAAGGCTCATGATCAAAGTGAATAAAATGAGTCATGAGGAATAGACATGAATTTTGTCATTTTATAGATAATTATCTAGACTAAACCCCCTCTCTAGTCCTACAGCTATTGTGGATTTATCACTAATCAAACACTTCTAATGTGCTTTCTGGATGGACCTTGGCCCTTCTTGATACCTGGTGTGGCTGGGTTTCTTTCTCTAGATGTGCTGCTTGTGGTCCCACTGGGAAAGCATATTTGAACTCTGAAGGTGAATTCAAGTGAAAGTATTCTTTCCAAGATAATTCAGTAGTGATAATTTAATGCAGCAGATTAATTGGAAAAGTATTGAAAGAACTGGAAGGGCAACCAGGGGAAGGTGAAGCAATCTTGAGATTAGCAACTAACTGCTAGGAGCATCTCCTCCCCTAGAGCTTGAGGGAAAAAGAGAGGAGGTTTCGAGAACCTTGGAAGCTTCGTCCAGGAGAGGTCGAAGACGTGAGGGAAGCACAGTTACTGCTGGAGATAGCGCCCAGAGGATGGGGCTGGGGATTGGAGGGGAAGGTATTCCCTGGCTACCCGCTTCTTCCCACCATCCAGGGCCAACCAGTGGTAGAAAAGTGGAAGCCAGAGGTCAGAATAGGAAAGGCAAATGGATCTAAGAGCAGTGGCAAGTGCAGGGTGCCCTGGGCTTATGTGCAGCGCCTGGTTGTATCCCAGACACCTCTAGGGTAAATCCTGACTCTGCAGTACAGCCAATTTTTTTTACTGATTCCTAGAACCCCCTTACTCTTTCTTTTCTCTTGTACATTTTTGCTTCCATTCCTCTTTCTCTTCTCCACCATAACTTTCTTACATTTCCTTTTTCTCTCTCCTCCTTTCCATCGCTGGCTGTCATTTGTTTTGTGTTCCCATTCATCTCCTGATTTGTTTTTCCCCTACTGAGTCTCTTCTCACCCCAGTTTCTTTGACAGAGAGCTGTGTAAGATGCAGCCTTCTTCAGCATGAAAGATATGCCCAGGTTCCTATCAAGGCAATTAGATTAGGAACAACCATTGTGTTACCCTTTCAGACACTGTGTTAAATATTTTGCGTACATTGTCTCATTTAGTCTTCGTTTTGCACCTCTTATCTGGGCACCACTGGATATAATTTGGTGGCTTCAGTCTTGCTAGCATAAAGGTTTTGTTTGTGCATGTTGCTAGTAACACTACTGACAGTTCTCTTATTGTGTGTTTCCTTCCACCCCTTTTCCACCTTATTTTACATTTTTTTCCTTTCATTAGCACAGATTCTTCTTCTAAATCCTAAACTCCAACAGTCTGGTACTGGTACAACCCTTCTCAGTCTCCAAAGATTGATAATAACTACTTGGAGGGAGTGGCAGAGGTCTTCTGAGGGTTTTTGAAGGATGGTGCTTTCAAAGAGCACTAATCCCACTTAGAACTCTATGTTCATGACCTAACCGCTTTCCAATGTCTACACTGGGGTTGAGAGTTCAACGGATGAAATTTGAAGGGACAAGAAGATTTAGGCTGTTATAAACACAGTCCTTGGCATATAGGCAGTACTCAGTAAATAAATACAGGCAAATATTAATATTTCCTATGGCCATCCACCTAGTAAATACCACAGCCAAATCAGGTCTCTCAAGTTTCTAAGCCCTAACTGAGCATTTTTGCATCATGTGAAGTTACGGTCTTATGGTTTATATTTGATGCCATCTGTGAAAATATGGTTTTCTTCTGGTTTGCTGTTTAAAGAAAATCTCAGTTATTTTTCTAGCTCCAATTCCTTTATATTTCCTGCTTCCTGCTCCCACCAGATTTGGTTTCCCCCACCACTCTCAGCAATGTTAGCATACTATGACTTTCTGGGGAGGTGGGGAGTGCGGAAAATTAGCCTCACACATGCTAAACAAGGGCTCCCTGAACCTGTTTCTTGTATAACAAAAGATAGCTATAGAAAAACTACTAAACAACCCTTTATCTCTAAGTGTTACTTCTTAACTGAGAGCTGTTATTTTGTGCAACTTCATCTTTGACCTTTACTTGTTGAGTAGTATAGAATATTGTGTACATAATGAATTACTTGTATAAAATGTTTTAAAATTCCTAAAATGAAATGTTAAAAACAGTAGTAGTTGGGTTGGATGTACTGCTCACAGGTAGAATAATGCACTGAATCCTTGGGTTCCATCCCCAACGTCCCCTGCCAAAAAGATGAGTGGCTATAATCTCAGCTTGGGGCATAGAAAAAAATTTTAAATTTTGTTGTGTTTCTGCCTAAAATTTGTATCTAAAATTTTAAACTTTTGTTGTGTTTCTATCTAAAGTTCTCTTCCCCCTTAGACTTTTCAGTTTCAGCTGGTTAAATAACTTGGGGCTGGCGGTTTTAGGAAGGCCAACATCTGGTGGCGAGGACAGTGTTGGGGATCAAATCCAATGTTTTGGGCATGCTACAGAAAGGCAAGCTTTTAATGTGCAGCCATTGAGTGATTTAAAGTAACTTTTTTCAAAATTAGAAGTTGTGATGGGTGTCAAGTCAACCATACAGTTTACAAATTCTGATATAGTAACATTTTACTAATGTAAGTTTCAAAGGACCAAAAAAATCGTTGAACTAAAGGAATTTGAATTATCTGTTATTTTCCAGCCTACAGAAGGTCAAACCTATCAGCTTAAATTTTAGCAGGTTTATAAGGGCATTCACTGGGCCTAAGAAACATCTTTAAATTCAGGGTGTCTATACTATTACCAAAATCGTGATGGAGCTGGGCGCAGTGGCATGCAACTGTATTCTCAGCTTGGGAAGCTGAGACAGGAAGATCTGTCACAAGTTTGAGGCCAGCCTGGACTATGTAGAGAGTTCAAGGCCAGCTAAACTTGACTACGTAGCAAGACCCTGTCTCAAAACAACAACAGCAACAACAACAACAACAACAAAAGTGGCATGAATTTATAACTCTATTATGATGTCTTTAACTCTTTCGAGAAGATATCTAAAAGGGAGCACTGGGTCAAATGTAATTTCTAATTTTAGTTCTTCGCAAAATCTCCATACTGATTTCCATAGTAGGGGTACCAGTTTACATCCCCACCAACAATGTAGGGGGTCGTCCCCCCCGCCCCCACAGTCTAATCGGCAGTTATTATTTGGTTTCTTGATAGCCATTCTTTCTGGGATAAGATGAAACCTTGTTGTTATTTTAATTTACATTTCTCTAATAGCAATGTTGAACATTTTTTCATGTATTTTTTTGACATTTGTACTTTTTCTGTGAAAGGAAAGAAAATGTGATATTTACACACAATGGAGTAGTACTACTGTGCCATGAAGAAAGATACACTTGAGTCATTTGTAGGTAAATGGGTGCACTTTGAGATCATGAGACCATAATGTTAAGTGAAATAAATCAGACACAGAAGGTTAAATATCACATGGTTTCTCTTATATGAGAAGCCCAAAATATAAATAAAGAGCAAAATAAAAGATAGATAATAGAAAGTACAGAGATATATTTTTCTCAAATGGGAAGGGGGATCAAAAGATTTGGGGGACTGGCCAGGCATGGTGGCACACACCTGTAATCCCAGCACTCAGGAGGCTGAGGTAGGAGGATAGCCGTAAGCTCAAGGACAGCCTGGGCTATATAGTGAGTTCAAGTCCAGCCTGGACTACATAGCAATATAGCAATAGCCTGTCCAAAAAAAATAAAAAATAAACAAAAACAAAAAACAAAACACACACTGGGAAGAGGAAGGGGAAGGGAAGGGAATGAAAAGGGAGTTAAGATGTATTATGTACATATACTGCCTACTGCCCCACAAGAATTGTAAACATTATGTACTGCAAAAGTATCAAAGAAAAAGAAAAAAGAAAAAAAAATAAAATTACAAAACAAAAAACAAAATTGTGATGGAAGCCAACAATTTTCTTTTTCCCTGTGCTTTTTTTTTTTTCTTAGTCCCTGGTCCCACTTTTCAAAACTCCACCAGCACCATGATCTTCATGCAACATACTCTCTACGGACTGACTATAGGCACCTTAAGGTAATAAACCCCAACTTGACTTCTGTCTCTAGAACCTAGCTCAGTATCTAGGGCCAGACTGATGTCTATGTGCTGTTTAATTGACTGACTTAAGCAATACCATACATAGCAAACGAATCCCTGCCTCTTCGAATCTTTGTCTCCTCAGCGAACTACCACTAGTTATCATCCTGCCATACTAATTCACCGGAAAGCATGACAACAGCTGAATGGGAAATAAATGTACATTTTACAATAAAAGGACATTCATAGAACCTTATTTTAATAGTCTAAACCCAAGCAATAATTTATCAGGGTCAAGAAGACAGTTTTTGAACAGCTGGACTTTTCCGACACCTTCATATCATACCATACAAACTGAAGCTTGGTTCACCTACAAATAAAGGTTACTGACTTTTCAGTGCTACACGTTTTCTTTAGATTACTTACATTAGTTTGGTCTTGGTTCTCTGTGTAGTTATATTAATTTTCCTGTGTAAGTTATTTTCCCTAATCCTAAATGTCAATAATTGTCCTGTTTTTCTCTTTTACATCAAAGCTAGACTTATAACCCAATGCTTTGATCACTCAATGCTGCTTTCATCCCTGAGGTCTACTTCTATATTCTTTACTTCCTTTACAAGCTTTTTCTAGGAATTTGGAAGTAATCCCAAAGATTTATTCTAGACCAAATCTTCATTTTGTAAAAGAGGAAAAGAGGGCATGGAAATGCTAGTGTCTGAATCTTGAGTTCCCGAAACATTCAGATCATGCTCTATTCACTTTCCATGTGTCTTTGAAACACATCTAATGGTGTACCCCCCTTTTGCAACTCCCCTCCCAACTTCTCTATTTCTGCTTGCTACCACTGTTCCACCAGGCCTTTTTAAATTAAAATGAATGATCCCGGTTTCCTTCTCTTTAGGCCTTCACTTCCATTTCAGTTTGTCTCTCTTGTCTTTTTAGTCCAAACCACCTCATAATTCAGTACATTTATACTTTATAACTGTGTTGTTATAATAGGTTGCTAATAGTTTCACTGTCTCCAGCCTATTTCTCTTGCAGAGAGCCTAGCAGAACCATCTTAATATAACTCAACTTTTTATAATATAATAAAATAGCGCTATTTTTCTATATATAATCAAATTCAACATCCATTTAAACTATCAATAAAATGGGAGTTTTTATTGTCAAACTTCCCCAATTCTGAAATATTTATTAGTAACTAGCTGTGTGACCTTGGCATGTTCAAGTTTCATGAACTGCAAAGTTCTCAGTTTGTTAACTGGGGGTATTATTTACTTATGTGCCAAACTTGTAGGGTATTTGAGAATTAAATGGGATAATAAGTGTAAAGTGCTTAATAATTGTTATAATCCTTAATAGTATTTACTGAGGCCTTACTATGGAAGAAGCATTATCCTGAGCTCTTTAAATGAATTATATTAACCCTATAACATAAATACCATTATTATTCTTAGATAAGAAAACTCAGGCTTACAAGAATCAAGAAACTTGCCCAGGGTCAACCAGGTATGTGGCTGAACCAAGATGCAAAACTCTGCAAACCTGTACACCACAGTCTGTTTCATAGAGAGAACACAGTAAATGAACTATTTTCCTATTGTTTATTATCATTTTTACTACCTTATAGGAAGAAAAATACTTTCTTCTGTTTTCTTTTTAGATTTCTTTCTGAAATTGAGTTTTAACACCACTTTAGAAAAAAAAATGGCTAATTCTTTATAAATAAATGTGCTGGGTACCACTTGTTTCTATTTCCTGAAGAAAAGCAGAACTTTTCCACTGCCTGGGCACCATAATCACCTTGGTCTTCATCATCACTCTTCTGTCTTCCATGATACAGTATTCTTCATAAAATGGGAATTATACAGACAATCCCTGACCCACATATAGTTCATAATGGCAGGCCAAATATTTGTTTTCTGATTATTTCTTACAGTTTCTTTAGGACTTTCTCATGGGTAAGACCAGAAAATTCTGTGTGGTTAGCCTTTTTCGTTCTTTTTACTTCAGATATTTTTACCTCAAAAGACAGTTTAAGAAAGGAAATCTGTCTAGTGGCTTCCCAGAAAACAATTCTTCTGGTCTCTTCTGTAGTATTTTATTACCTTCTCCTAGGGCATGTTTACACCATGATCAACAAATGGTCTGATTTAACTGTTTTCTGCCCTTTGATGATACTAAGAATAAAAAAAATGCCTTGTTTCTGGTTTTGAATTCCTTTTGCAGGTGTTCCACGAATTCTTTGGACCATTATATTTCTGTATTGTACGTGATACACCATGCCTTGCCTGCTGCTCCCTTGCTTCCCTCAAGTGTGTGTGTATTTCCCTCCAAGCATCTGGTTATTTATGTTTGAACATCTGGTCTTTTTGATTCATAGCAAAAATTGACCTTGGCCTTCTAATAATGAGGTTTTTATAGGTCCTAGAATCATAAAATGTTAAAGCCGGAAGGACTTTTGTAGATAACAGAGGCCAACAGTTTCCTTTTTATAGTGAGAACCAAAACCCAGAAAATGTAAGTGTCACAAGCAAAGTTACACAGCTTATGATGGGAGAAAGCTAGAACCAGCCCCAAAGCTTCTTCATTTGTTTTTTATGACTTGAATTAAGATATCTGGAAATTATAATATGAGGAATTGACATGTGCCTTCTCCCCAAGGATTTAAGTTTTCATATTAGTAGTTTTGTTAAATGCATTTCCTGGAGGCATAGAGGAATAGGAATTCCATGATTGAGAACTTTCAGGCACAAGAGATCAAGAGTTACAGAGCTGGAACTGTGTATTTTAATGATTATCTTTTTTTCTTCAGTGGTACTTTGTGCAGTGCACTGTGTACAATAAATTCTCAAATTCTTTTTGACAATGATGATTAATGACAACCAGGTCTCATATTTCTCTGTTCTCAGTCATTTCCTCCTCTTTTGTTTTCTAGTCTCAGCTATTTCCAGGTTTCAAACTTCTGGAAGACCATCTCATCTAGTTTAGAGCTCTTTATGAGGGTATAGGGTCAGTGTTTTAGTAGCTACTTTTCATAATGATGATGGGTTTAACTTTAAATGGTTGGTGATCCACCTCCCAACTACATATACATATTTTGAAACGTGAGAAACTATGCTCCTAAAATGTTACCAGTTATTACACAAAAGAAGCATTCTATGGTTAGTTTGGAAATTACTGAATGAAGCCAAGTTAAACAATTTAAGGTTGATTTGCTTTGTTTTTATATAGAATCTTTTCTTTTTTTCTTTTGTCTTTTTGAGACAGGGTCTCATTATGCAGTTCAAGCTGGCCTTAAACTCACTTTGTAGCCCAGGCTGGTCTCAGACTTTCAACAATCCTCCTGCCTCAGCCTCCAAAGTGCTGGGATTACAGGTATGTGCCACCATGCCCAACCTATATAGAATCTTTAAAATACTATTGTGAATCCTGAATTTCTAAAGTAGGAGGTTGATAAAATATGTAAAATTCCTCAAATGTATTTAGTCATAAACTCATTTATTTACTGCATATCTTTCTAATGGGTGTGGTGTAATGCGGAGCCAATTTTTGAGAAATGTTAAATATCTTTGAGTTTCATGAGTTATAAGAGTGTGTACTCAATTTGTTCTAAAACTATCTGTTTCAAATGATAAGATACTTTTCTCTTGCTTTTGTTTTCTTCTGTGTAGTGATTGAGACTGTATCTCTTCTCCTTATGTAACATTTCAGGATTTAGATGCTATTATTTCTCAGGCTGAATTTCTCCAGACAGAAAAATCATAACTTGTTTAAGTCTGACCTCATATGCAAGCTGCTCAATTCCCATAATCATTTCAGCTGTCCTGTTCTAATCACATAGTTTTCAAGATGCAGAGGTAGAAAAAAAAAAGGTTAATTAACTATAGCAATAACAACTAGCTTTTGAGTGTGTGTTGTGGACTATAGTTTTGTTAACAGCTTTACACATACTATCCTGCTTAATTGTCACTGCAACCTTATGCAAAAGTATTAATATTTCCATCTTACACAGAGAGGAACTTGAAGAGAGTATAAGTGACTTTGCTTAGAAGGTCCCATGTTAAGGGGATGGTGACCGTGCTGGCAGGATTGGAGGTAGGAGTAGAACTTGTGTTTAAATTTTAATTATTACCTGGCATTGCCTATCCAGTGTTGGTTCTACTTTTACATAAATGCAGCACTTCTCCTAGCCAGAATCCTCAGTTCAGCCTGAAAGTGCGTGGCACAGCACATGGTGCGCTGTAGCCAGTAATCATTGGCAAGGAGAGATTAAGCAGTTTGCCTATACTATTCGGGTAGTGAATGATGAACTCAAGTTTTGAGACTTTCTGCATCATATACCCAGACTTTTCATCAGGACCAGCTCAGTGAACCAGGTATATTCTCCCTGTCTTTGATGTCACCCTCACTGGGCTTTCGAGCATCCCACGTAGGTAATTTTGTCCACCCTCATCCCCATATTTATTTGGCCCACTCTAAAGTAAAAGTTAAAGACAGTACTTTTGTTGTCATTTGCTAATTTTATTGGTTTGACCAGGACAAAGGTCTCAGCCCCGGCACTTCCCATTCAGATGTTGTCGAAATCTCTGATATTAATTCCAGCCCCTATAGCTCAGGAGCTTGCTCATCGTGAGGATGGGAGGTGGGGACTGGGATCTCACCACGGGCCCCACACACTGTTCCAGCGCCCGGAAGTGGCAGTTGGAAACACAGAATTGTCTTTTGGGAAGGTCCAGCAGGCCATCAAAGGGCCTTCATGAGATAAAGCTGGCCTCCTGTCCGTGGGGTCCCTTGAGTCTGCAAGGAGCTGCTGAGAGAGACCGAAATCCCTAAGGGTCCCTGGGTTGTGGATGGTTGGACGCTGCCTGGCAAAGACTTTAGCGACACTGGCCTCTGCCGCAGCCAGGCCCAGAAGCTGCCCCAACATCCGGGCCAGCCGGAACCGGCTTTCCTCACGGGGTTTCCTTTGGACTTTGTCATGTCTGGTTTGAATGCCGCTGCTGAGAGCCCCCACGAGAAGGCCCGGAGGTCTCCATACCCTGGCTCACAGGTGGAGCGAAGCCAGGTGCCTAAGGAGAAAATGAGCTGGCTGGCGAGTGGCCTGAGTACAGTCCGGTGGAGTACACTGCCGCCTTTGTTTTGGCCAAGCCTGTGTGGGCAGATCCCCACGTGGGTGAAAGGGACTTCTCTCTTATGTTTAATGAAAAGGATGGACCTGTGGAGAGAAGGAGCCAGAGTGGCACGTATGAAGTTGAAAATGGTAGACCCCGAAATCCTGCAGGTCGGACGGGGCTGGTTGGCAGAGGACTTTTGGGACGTTGGGGCCCCAATCTCGCTGCAGATCCCATCTTGACCAGATGGAAAAGGGATAGCAAGGGAAACAAGGTTACCCATCCTGGTTCTGGAAAAAATATCCTGCAATTTATAGCCATCAAAAGGAAGGACTGTGGAGAATGGGCCATTCCAGGAGGGATGGTGAATCCAGGAGAGAAGATTTGTGCTACACTGAAGAGAGAATTTGGCGAGGAAGCCATGAACTCCTTACAGAAATCTAGAGCTGAAAGGCAGGAACTAGAGAAACAACTGCACAGACTCTTTAGCCAAGAGCATTTTGTGGTCTATAAAGGTTATGTGGATGATCCTCGAAACACAGATAATGCGTGGATAGAAACAGAGTCTGTGAACTACCATGATGAAACAGGTGAAATCATGGACCATCTATCTCTGAAAGCTGGTGATGATGCCATGGAAGTGAAATGGGTGGACGTTAGTGATAAACTCAAGCTTTATGCCAGCCACTCCCAACTTACTCAACTTGTGGCTGAGAAGCAGGGTGCCCGCTGGAGTGAGGACCTGTACCCTAACTGTCGTGGATAGGAGCTCGGAGTCTCCTAAGCAAAAACCCTGCCCCACCCCCGCCACCCCTTAAAAAGGGTGAATAACAGGCAAATGACACAGAATTCCCACTAAATAAAACAGAATAGGTCACTTCTTTGGTGATTATTTCTCAAACTTCACAGTTTATTGCAGGAAATAATATTACACATATAAGGAAGACGGGGATCACAAACTTTTTTGCTTTACAGTTAGAGTATGAAGACTATAGTGATGTGTTGTTTATGCTGTACGTATTGTTTAAACCAAATTATATAACTAATGTTCTTTGAAGAATTGTAGATAAAACAAATATATCTTCTTTTATTAATCATATATAGCCTTTACTTCTCGGCCAGTTTACATTTATCAATTCTTCCTTTTTCCTGAAGTGTCAGATTATTGTCTCATTGAATGTATGATATGACTTTTGTTTTCAAATTTAGCTTTATGTGACTTTTTTATTTGTTGTTTGTGAGTACAGAAGCTGTCTCTGGTTATTTTTATATCTGGGGGCCTTCAGTTTTATGGGAAAAGTTTAATCTCTATTTTAGTCCATAAGTATCAAATATTTATGAACCAGGAAAAATGCAACTACAAAAAATTGAGCTCAAGGTCCCACTCTTTGGTTATTAGAACTGTTTCTCAACAGAATGAACTAAGCTCAGAATATTGATTCATTTCATCTCAGAAGAGGACCTACAAATGCAAATTCCTGTCATGAAGAAGTCTGTATCAGGATATGTATGTAATCTGAGCCTAATGAGGATACAGTTCACTCCTATCTTTTCTCAACCCAAGAATCCAAAATGCTGATAGGGAAGGTATTTATAGCCAAGTTGTAAAGACAGCAGTGATCCCTGATGCCCAGAATGAGGGAATTCTGTTTGCAACAAATTAGCCAAAAATAATTTTCTTTCCTATCTCATTACCTAAACCAAACCAGTAAACTTTATTTACAACATACGGAAAATTAACCCAAAGCACTGCAATGAGCCTTTTTTGACTGGGGAAAAATAAGAAACATTGCAAGAGTTGGTAGCTTCCTAAGAAGATCACATAAATAATAACAGCTAACATTTGTATTCCCCTTACTATGTGCAAGTATGCTTTTAAGTACATGATGTATAGTTACTTATTCTAATGGTTGCCCTGTGAGGAGGGTACACTTTTATTGCATGTTGGGCCCCCTGAGAACCTGAATCCTAGAGAGAGATGGGCATGAAGAATATTTGTCAGGGAGTTGCCTTGGGAATCAACTCTTGGGGTAAGAAGGAGAAGAAAGCAGGACTAGGCAGAGTGGGAATCCAAGCTGGAATGTAAGCCCAGTGAAGGCTTCAGCCAACTTTATTTGGAGCTCTGGAACTGGAAAGTCCTTTATAGCTGGCCTGAGTTGGCATGAAAGAGTCTGACCTTTATGCCTGCTACTGATCACTCAGCCTGGAAAAAGAAGTAACCCTGGGAGAGACAATTTCTTCTGCTAAAGCCACCCTCAAAGAGGCTGATAGCTACAAGTAATACTCCTAGCCGCTGAGAAGGGGAATTATGGTCTATATCACAGATTTTGTTACATATTCTTATGTTTTACTGATCATAACTGAAGCATAGGTAAGTTATGGAACTTGAATAAAGCTATACAATGAGTCAATGGTGGAAGGCCCCACAACTCTGATTGATGGATCATGGTCTGGCTAATACTTATCCTCCTATCATTTCCCAATTCCCTCTGCACTGTTCTTTTAAAGAAGAAATTGCCACTGTATTTATTCTTACTTGCATGTTTGGTCAGGCTCCTCTTTCTAAAGCTGCATGGTTTCATTTATTTTTCTCTTAAAAAATATGTTTATGTGGGTGATGACAATTGTAAAAAGGTTCACTCATGAATGCTCATCATTGTTCAAGCTCAGGAAAAAATTTAATACATCACTTTTACTTGTGAATTCTATAAATGCTTGTTTTTAGGATGGAGCCATTGGTCCCGCATATTAGCATCATCCCAGTAACTTTTCCAGGTGAGATATATGCCTTGTCTTTATTTGGGTAATTGAAGTACCCAGTTAGCTTAACATTTTTGAATGTTCCAAAACTTCCTACATTATTTTTTCAAACTGTAAGCCTCTTAAGAAAATTCATATACATTTACATATATATTGCATAATCATTGCAAAAACATGAATAATGAAAGTCTTAAAAATATCTCAAGTTTAATATGTCCAGAACAGAATTTTGCTTTTAGTTTTCAAGAAAAATGTTCTCTATCACTCTTCTCTGTTAAATGGCACCAAAATACAACCAAATTGGACAAGAAAACAAGGAATTGTCCTGGATTTCTTACTTTCTTTTCCTTGTCCCCATTCAATTCATCTGCAAAGTTTAGTCAGCTGCACCTCCAACAAACTACATCTAGAATCATTTGCTGCTTTCCATTTTCATCTACTATATAATCAAGCCATCATCCCTTCTTTAGATTACTATAGTAAGTGCCTAACATGGCTCCCTCCTGACACTCTTGTCCTCCTATAGGTCATTTTCTACCAAAAGTGAAATGACATTTTAAAGAATGCCAGAACACCCCTCTTAAGACCATCTGATTGCTTGCTTTTTCACATGAATTAAAACATGGACTCCTTACCTGGCCCTTCCTGTTCTGGGTGGTGGCTAGTGCCCAGTCTGACCTGGTAACTAACATTTCATCCTTGACTAGGCTAGCTCTTCTCTTTGTGTCTTTTTTTTTTTTTTTTGTACCACATATCAAACTCAAGGTTTCATACTTGCCAGGCAGGCACTGTGTCACTAAGCTACATCCCTGGTCTATGGTTCTTGCTTCTGCCCCAAAGTCTTTGTTTTGCTTTTCTTTGCCTAAAATGTGCCATATCTTCACAAAGTTGACTCCTTAGGCCATTCAGTATTCATTCAAATAACCCTTTGATTTTTCTGACCACCTAATCTAAGAGTTCAAGTCTATTCCTAATTCTTTGCCCCATTTTATTTTCTATGTAGAATTTAGAACTTGCTGAAATTGTCCTAAGTATTTTATTTTTTTTCTAAGTATTTTAAATTTACTTTATGAGAGAGTCCATGAAGAAAAGGGTATTTCTGCCTAATGACCACTGTGTCCCCTGTACCAAAATAGTGTCTGTCATGTCAACAAATTAGTTTTAGAAAATAACCACTCTTAACCCTATATAATCTTATTTTTAAAAATTATTTAAAATTACCCTGAATTATTTACACTTGGCCTAGAATTTTTTGAGCTTTTAATCTGAAATAATTTTGTAGTAACAAAAATAGTACATAGGGTTCCTGTGTAACCCTTCATCCAAATTCCCTAAATGCTGACAACTTTCGTATTGCTAAGACAGTTATTTAAACCAGAAAATTAACATCCATTTAATGATTTTTAATATTAAGTAGTCTATAAGTCTTACTCAAAATGGCCAGTGGTTCCATTTCATTTAAATGCCATATTTTCTTTGTTTTCTCCAATCTGGGAAAGTTCCTCTGTTTGTTCTTTCTTTCTTTCTTTCTTTCTTTCTTTCTTTCTTTCTTTCTTCCTTTCTTTCTCTTGACACTTTTGAGGGTACTTTCCAGCTTTCTAGTAGAATGTCCTGCAATTTGAATTACTCTAATATTTTCTCATGAATAGACTGAGACTATGTTTCTGGCAAAGAATATTACAGTTGTGGTGTTGGATAAACTTTTACACTGAAAAAAATTAAGGCAAAATTTTCATTGTAATCACATCTAGATACAGATAGTAAATAGTATATGTTATATCTTAAAATGTTATTTTGGAGGATTCCTAACCACCTTTTACCATGTACTATTATTGACTAGCATCTTTGTATGTTCATGCACACACACAGTTGAATACATGTATGCCTAACTCTCCATGTTCTTTCTCTGTAAGAGTCTTGGCAGCCAGGAGGTCCTAAATTTCATTCCTATTTATTCTGTTCTTTTCTTTCAAGTTCCTAAGATGACATTTAAATGCTATGTTACTCCTGCTCTATCGGTTGCCTGTATTTATACACATACATGAACACACACACACATACCCAATCACACACACATGCACACATCAATGCTGTAAATAATCCCTAAACACATCTAACTAGCTTATAAATGCAAAAGCTGACAATTAGGGCTGGGTTAGAGTGGATAATTTTTCTAGTCACAACTGAGCTCATTCACATGTCTGAGCACTGGCTGGTTGTTGGCTGATCCAGGATGATCTCAGATGAAATGAACGAAGAGAACTTTCTCTGTGTATCGAGATAATCTAGGTAGGTTCTCATCACAGCAGCAAGGGATCAGAGGTCAAGTACAAACATAAAAGGATTCTTGAGTCCCAGACTCAAGTCCCCACAGCACAAACTCCCAGGCAACAAATTGCTTTCCTCTATTCCATCCAGTGGATAGGGAAATGACTCTACCTCTTTAGTGAGAGGAAATGGAAAGTCACAAGGCAAAGGGTGAGAATACAGAGAGAGGTAAAGAATTGGAGCCATTTGGACACTCAATTATCCTATACTCATTGTGCCCTTTTTTCTTTTTTTATTCAACAAGTATTCTTTTTAAATAGTTAAACAATATTTTGAAAACAATATAGGAATGTCAATTGAAGAACATATAACATGCCTAATAGCGTAAGTCAAAACATTTTTTTTCTGGAACTGTTATCCTTTAAAGAGATAATCACATGTTGAGAATGGTGACAGCAAAAAAATTAGAGAATGGGAAATATCTAATAATAAGAAATTAATGAAAACTACACATCATTGTAGATCAGGCTAGACTTTTTTATAAATGAAGGTAGATACAAGTTTTTTAGTGTATGTTTGAAACACATAATAATTATGTTGGTTTTGCGGAATTGATACATGTATGTAGCATATCTTGATCATTTTCAATTCATGTACCCCCCTCTACTCTCCCCTTCTCCCTGATCCTCTTCTTCATCTAATGTACAAAACATCTGCCTTTTTGTTTCTTGTTTCCTACTGTCTCTCCTCTCTCTCTTTCTCCTTTCTTTTATTTCAGTTTTTTAAGTAAGAGAAAAGGTGCAATAATTTTCTGTGTCTGACTTATTGCACTTAACATTATGGTCTCAAGATCCATGCATTTTCCTGTGAATGACATGATTTCATTCTTCCTTATGGCTGAATAATATTCCTTTGTGTATATATACCACATTTGCTTTATTCATTAATCTGTCAATGGGCATCTAGGATATATCCAGAGCTTAGCTATTATAAACTGTGCTGCTGTAAACATAAGTGTACTTATATCACAATGCCTTTAACTTTTTTGGGAGAATATCCACAAGAGAGGCATAGCTGAGTAAAATGCAAAAGTTTTAGTTTTTAGAAAAGTTTTAGTTTTTCCGGGAATCTCCATACTGACTTTCATTGTAGTTACACTAGTTTATGTTCCCACCAACAATGTAGAAGAATTCCTTTCCCCTCCACTTCTTCGCCATCATTTGTTGCTTTTAGTCTTCTTGATGATAGTCATTCTCACTGGAGTAAGATGAAAATCTCAGAGTTGTTTTGATTTGCATTTCCTCATGGATAGAAATGATGAACATTTTTTTCACTTACTTATTGGCCATTTGAATATGTACATTTTCCCCCCAACAGGTCTAGAAAGATACAATTTGCACACCATACAATTTTCCAACTTGAAGTGTGTGGTTCAATGGTTTCTGATGTCTTCATAGGGTTGTGTAACAAACCCCACAAACACTTTTAGAATATTTTGGTCACTCCAAAAGAAACCTTGTATTCTCGAATGGTCCCCTTCTTTACCTTCTCAGACCTACATTCCTAGGAAATCACCACTTTGCTTTTTGTCTTACGGATTTGCTCTTTTGAACATTTAAGGTAGGTTGAATCTTACAATATATGGTCTTTTGTAACTGGCTTCTTTCTACAGTAAGTTCTTGAGGTTCATCTCTGTTGTCACATGTATCAGACTTCATTCCTTTTTGGTGCCAAGTACTACTCTGTTGTATTGCTATATCACATTTTATTTATACACTCATTAATTAATGGATATTTGAGTTGTTTTCACTTTTTGACTATTATGGATATTGCTGCTGTAAACATTCATGTACAAGTTTTTCTGTGGACATATGTTTTAATTCTTTCTTGGATGTCTGGAAATAGAATTGCTGAGCAGTGTTCTAACTCTGTGTTTAACCTTAAGGAATTGCCAAATTATCTTTCTAAAATAACCATGCTGTTTTGCATTCTTACCTGTGGTATATTCCAATTTCTCCACATCCTTTGCATCCAGACAGTAACAGATATATTATTCCCTGTGTTCTTAATCGTAGTTACCTAGTGAATGTGAAGTGATATCTCATTGTAGTTTTGCTTTATATCCCCTAGTGGCTAATTGTCTTAGATACTTTTTTCATTACTGAAACAAAATATCCAACACCTAAAGTTAAAGGGGGAAAGGTTTATTTCTGCTCACAGTCTGTAGAGGTTTCATTCCATAGTCATCTGGTTCCAAAACTGGGTAACATAGCAGAGGAACACTGCAGCACAGGCAGAAGGCACCAGCAGACAAGCAGCAGCAGCAGCAGCAGCAGCAGAAGCCAACCTGCCTTCCCTCTCTCACTTTATATTTAATATAGGCTGTGAGCCTATTCACTGGTGCTACCCCTGCCCAGGGTGGGGCTTCCATTATCTAACCCTTAATCCCAGCATCACACCCTCAGTCCACATTCACACACCCTAACCCAGCCACCTTCAAAGCTCCCCATCTATAACCAAATGAGGCTTTGGGGGGATATCTAGATACAAGCCAGAACACTAGTGACGTTGAGCATCTCTTCATATGTTTTTTGGCCATGAGTATATCTTCTTTGGTGAAAGGTCTATTCATATTCTTTGCCTATTTTTAATTGGTTGTGTTTTAATTACTGAGTTTTAAGAGTTTCTCAATATACTCTAGATTCAAGCCTCTTATTAAATATCTGATATGCACATATTTTCTCCCATTCTGTGGGTTATCTTTTTATTTTCTTCAAAGTGTGTCTGATAAAACACAGATTTTTAATTTTTATGAAATTCAAATTTTTTTATCTTTTAGTCACTACATTTTTGATGTCATATCTAAAAAGGCTTTGGCTATTTTGGAGTACTAAAGTTCTCCTCAGCATTTTCCTTTCAGTTTCTTGTGTTACATTTTAGCTACAAAACATTTTCTCCTTTATTATTAGAGTGAATGAATGAAGTTTAGGTCTTTGGTTCATTTTGAGTCAATTTTTGTAAGTGGTATTAGGTAGTGATGTAATCTGTTCTTTTTCATATAGCTATCTGGTATTCAGTAAGCACCATTTGTTGAAACAATTGTTCTATCTTCCAATTAAGTGTCTTGGTAACCTGGGCAAGTTAATTTGACCCTAAAATGTGAACCTTTACTTATGAACTCAATGTAATGCATTACTGTAACCTATGTATCTATCCTTAAGCCCATAACACACTTACTGATTAACATAGTAAGTTTTGAAATTGGGAAGCATTTGGTGTGAAAAATCACCCCTATTGTAGGTTGTCTCTTATTATTTTTTTCTAATTATCCTCCTGTTCATCGCAAAACTTACTCAACTCAGATATATCTAAGAAACTTTTCCTAGCTTCCATGGTAGAGTTAATTTTTATTTCTCTGAGTGCCCTTGTATATTTGCCCCTTGTATTTTTTCTATTGTAGAACTCTATTGCAAGTTATCTTTATTGAAGTCGAAGGCTGGATCTTATTGATTTTTAACATCCTTTGCACCTGTCTGTCTGATCCATAGTAGGTGCTCAACAAATGTCTACCAATAGATATCAGGTTTTACCTGCTCAGTGCTGCAGTTTATTTATTAACATTTCTTAGGATTCTAGCAGAAGTTCAGAAATATGTGTTGATATCAGTGCAATTTTCTGCCACTTTCCACACCTGGCTGGGCAATTGTCCACTTCGATAAATCATTCCCAGTTACTCCCAATGTGCTGCTCAACATTCTCTTTTCTGTTTATTGGGGTTGTATCAAATAGGATGACAAACAGATGGAAAGAAAATTATGAAGAATTACAAAGTGGTGCCGTTTACTTCATCGCTTGTTTGAAGTCTGGTGCATACTCTCTCTGTGCACTTCTTTTTTTCTTTCTGTCCAGCAATTAGAACAACAGATACATTTACTCTCTGCCAGGCACTGTACATGCATTATCTGAAAGTTTCTTATTAAGACCAAATGAAACATTTTAAGGCAGCCTTCTGTTACACCAAGATAGATCTATTCGCAACACCTCAAACTAACAGCTTTATGAGCTCAGAGGCGGTGTGTTCCTGCTCTTTCAGTACCCTATAGTATGGCTGTTATGTATTTAATGAGAATATGAATGAAATGAAAGAGCTATATAGCATTTTCTCTTTTATTGTTAGAATAAATGTAGAGGTCAAATACAAGTGAAAGCCATTTGACTCAACTCTGATGAGCTTTATAATGCTAAAGTTTATATATGGAAGGAAACTTTCTAGGTGAAAAAAATTTGATCTTTTAGAAGTGTTTGAAAGGTTTTGACACTATACTCTCTTAAAAATATAAGATTATCAAGACTCTTCTCATGATTATATGCCATATAAATGTTAAAATCTTATTTCAACACGGTAAATTTTGCATCTGGATTTTGTCACAAGCTAGCTGTAGGAACTTGAACAAGTCACTCCACCCATCCAAATTTCCCTGTAACTCACAGTTATAAAAGTGTTATATTGACAGATGAGTGAAACACTTTCATGTATTTATTATTGGAGAGAATATATAACCTCATACTTTTATTACTACCGTATAAATTAACAAAGAGCAACATTTTAAAACAATGAGTTACATATGTGAGAAGTATGAATTGTATTATAATTTCTTTTAAGAAGATCATTTGAGAAAATTGGCGTGTATGGCCTAAAATAACACGTTTATCATCTTACCCTTCCTGTGAATCAGGAGTCCAAGCACAGTTTAACTTCTTTAGGGCATCAAAAGCATGCACTAGAAGTGTTGGCTGGGACTGCTCGCTTATCTGAGGCTCATCTGGGTGGAAGATCTGATTCCAAGCTCATGTGACTATTGGCAGTTTTCAGTTCCTTGAAGACCACTGCACGGAGTCTTGTATTTTACTGGATATTAGCAAGGGGCTGCCCTCAATGTCTTGCATGTGATCTTCATAGTTCAGCTTCCAATATGACAACTCACTTTTTCAAAGTGAACAAGGAAGAAAGTCTCCTAGCACAAAGATTTATAACATATACAGTGTAATCATATGCATATGTTCATTTCCTCTTGACATGTTTGCTGACTCCATTTGCGAGAAGCAAGTCACAGGTCCTCTGCTCAAGAGAGAGGACTCTACAAGTAACAAGCACCAGGAAGTTGGAATCATGGGGGTCATGTTAGACTCTGTGCACAATTGAAAAACTATAAAATGTATGTGAGCAGTGGAGTAGGGAGCGATTCTAGAAAGTATGCCACTCCCCAAACACATATACACGTGAACTTCTGCAATAGGGTGATCATCTTGCTTCTCCCTTATTCTCCATTTCAGGAATTGCTTACTGTCCTTAGCTGTGTCCTCAAACCTAGAAGATATCTGATTCTTGTTCTCTCTATCCAGTTAACCCCAATCCAATCCATGAATAAGATAGCAAAAAATGGTTCTGCTCTATATTTCTACTGTTTTCTCACTATTCTTAGTTACTACTGACTTATCTGCACAGACACTATTTGACCACATCTTCTGAGTATATAACTCTTGCCCTCCTCAGCAGTCCACTCTTCACATAGCAGCCAGAGGGCTTTTTTTAAAACATAAATGCTTAAAATCTTTCATTGGTTTCCCATTGAATGGAAGTAAAATCCAAACTCCTTTGTCTGATTTATTAGCCCGCATATAAAACAATGTCTGCCTATTTATATAACTTCATTTGTTAATTGTTTCGAAGTTCATTTTTTGACTTGTTATAATACATGAATTTTTATCACAATGTAAATTACCTTTAGGGAAATGAAAGTATTAACTAACCTCACAAAGAGTACAGTGGCAACAATATAACTTGAGCAGGGTAAATTTTAGTATAATAAGTCAAGCATTTGACTTATTATTATCATTTGAACAGAGTAAATTTTTAGAAGTCAAATTCTTGAGGCAATTTTTTAATGTAAGAAATTATGACTTTATGGCTGGTCCAATTGGATCGTGCATCAGTTAATTAGCATCATGGATCAGGTCTCCATAATGGGATATCCTATGTTAGATAAAGTTTTGATATAATATAAAATCTTAATTTAAACTACTAATGTACAATGATGGTAAAATAAGAAAACAACTTCATCATAAATTGTGAGTTTTACATTTTTGGAGGGGGTCAATTCCAATTTTGGTAGTAAAATTTGTATGTGACTCATTAGTTGGGTTTAATCAAAATTTGGATTTATAGCTGGGCGTGGTGGCGCATACTCATAATCTCAGCACTCAGGGAGCTGAGGCAGGAGGCTCGCCACAAGTTCAAGACCAGCCTGTGCTAGATGGTGATTCAAGGCCAGTCTAAACTACATAGCAAGACCCTCTCTCAAAAAATTTTTTGAAGTTATAAAAGAATGTCAATAATAAAAATCTCAGATTACCTGAAAGAGTTGAAGACATCATATTATAGAGATACATGCACACTCATGTTTACAGCAGCACAATTCATACTAGCTAAATCTTGGAAGTAGCCTATATGTCCAACAGATGAATGGGTAAAGAAAATGTGGTATTTACACACAAGGGAGTACTACTCTGTCATAAAGAAGTATAAACTCAAGCCATTTGTTGGAAAATGGATGCACTTTCAGATCATAATGCTAAGTGAAGTAAATCAGACACACAAGCTTAAATATCACGTGGTTTCTCTTTTTATGAGAAACCTAAATTATAAAGTGCAAAATAGAAGATAGATAATAGGAAGTAGGGACATAGGTTTTCTCAAATGAAAAGAAGACCAAGAGATGGAGAGAAGAAGAAGAAAGGGGAGGAAAAGGGAATAAAAAAAGAATTAAGATGTGTTATGTACATGTACCAACTTCACACAGGTAATGTGATCATTATTTATTGTAAACAGGTGCTAATAAAAAATAAAAATTGAAAAAAATGAAGTCTCAAATTAGGAGTACAAATTTATACAAGTTAATTTTCTTATTAGTTAAAACTGGAATCATTCACTTGGATCATTTACAACTGGTGCTAAGCCATTCATAATATGCTACCCAAAACATCCAGGTATGTTCATGCACGTGAGATGCAGTGGGAGAGCACAGCCTTTGAGAAAGATGACTAAAACTGAATTTGAACTCTGCAGCTCAGTAGCTGAATGACCTTGTTTGATATGTTCAAGCTTATTGAGCCTCCATTTCCTCACAAGCAAACAGGGGTAACAATACCTACTTCTCAGAGCTATTTTAAAGATTAGATGAAACAACTCATTTAATTTACTGTAGGTATTCAGTATATGTTGCTTTTCTCCTTTTCTGTCCCTGCATGGCTAATCAATCCAAAAGTACACTGAATTTATCCTCTGTTTCTATTCTGATGTGTTAGAACTAGAATCAACTTGAGCAGAATAAAAGAATGAGAAAAATATCATAAAGCCGGCATTTTAAGACTTGTCTAACACAGTGGAGGAATGAGACTACACATGAAATAAAGGTTTCAGTAAGAAGTGGTAAGTCACATAGGAATGTTATAAAGCTATAATAGGGAAAGAACAAAGGCTCACAAGCTACTCAACATTTCTGATACTAAAATAAGTATGAGGATGTTTTCCCACACACTAAACAATCAACAAGAGTTAGGAAACCAAAGTCTTCTTTCCTACTCTCTCACACTTATCCCAGTCCTCCCTACAATACTTTTCACAGAATATTACTGGGCTCTGGGGTGCTGGAGTCTTTCTAGAGGTGATTTCTAGGTTCCTTCTGTCCCGAACATAGAGTTAAATGAAGCAAGTATAAGCAGAGGCAAAGTTTTACATTTATTAAAACTAGGGAAAAACAAGCTCTGCAGAACAAGTTTGGGACAAGTAAGAGTAGGAAAAAGGAGGGAAAAAGACAGCATTGGGTGGGCTGCTGTGAAGAGACATGATAATGAATGCTCAATGGTGACAGTCCCCTTTTTATGTTTCCCACAGTGGAATTACTCCTGGGTCATCTTGTCAAAAAACTGCTTAAGTTCTCGCCAGAAGTCCATGTACGTGGCCTTGGCAATGGTTCTAAGGATGTGTCTGGGAATGTCTTTATGACTCCTTTCCCAACTAGTTTTAGTCACATCCTACCTCCCTGCCCCTGTAACAGTTGTGACCAAATGTTGCGACCAAATGAATCACAATTCAATCTTGATACTATCTACCTGGACCCAGCATCAGACCCCACCAGTTGAGGGTTCATTCCCACAAGATTGCCCCCAGCTTTAGATGCCAGTCACAAATTCCAGGTTGTGACCTGTACTTTCAACTGGTTATAAGTTGGGGTTCCCCTAACCCTCCTTGGGTTTAGTAAATTTGCTAGCTCTCAAAGCTCAGGGAATCACTTTACTTGTTTATTTAATAATTATAAAGGACACTACAAAAACTATAGATGCACAGTCAGGTGAAAAAATGCAGAGGACAAGATAGGTAGGATGGATGTGGAGCTTTCATCCTGTCTTCAAATGAGCCACCCTCCTGGAACCTATGCATGTTCAGTTACCTGGAAACACAGCTGAACTTGGCCTTTGGGTTTTCACAGAAGCTTCAGTACAGAGCCCTGCTTTCTTAAATGACTGGCCAATAGTGATCAATTTAACTTTCAGCTCTTTTCTCCTATCTAAAGAATGGAGCGGGCTGGGAGTTTAGCTCAGTGGCACAAGCCCCTGCCTGGCAAGCAGGAGGTCATGAGTTTGATCCCAGGTGGGGAAAAAAAAAAAAAAAGGAAAGTGGGGCTACAAGCCCCCTCTAATCCTGTCTTGTTTTCTGCCCCAGCCATCTGTTAGCTCATTAACATACAAAAGATACTTACCATTCCAGAGATTCCAAAGGTTTTCAAAAGTATTTGTCAGGAATTGGAAATGAAGACTAAATACATATTTCATAACATCACAGACCCAGAAGGAATTTGTATTTGTTTGTGAGTGGGGAAATCATGGGAAATGAAGGACACTTTTAAAGTGATAGCTGGGTCTGTTCTGGGGGCTACAACAAATACCACAGATTGGGTAATTTTTAGACTATACAAATTTATTTCTCAAGTTTTGAAGACTGAGAAATCCAAGATCAAAGCATAAGAAGATTCAGTGTCTAGTGAAGGCTCACTGTTTATTTCTAAGATGGCACCTTGTTGCTGTGTCCTCACATCCACTTGTCCTCACATAATAGAGGAGATGCAAGGGCCAGACAACTCTGAAGCCTCTTTTTTATAAGGACATTAATCCTATTCATGACAGTGTTGTTAGTCTGTCATTGGCCTAACCACTTCCCAAAGACCATATCTCCTAATATCTGGGGTTTAAATTCCAACAAACAAATTTTGGTGGGACATATACATTCATAGTATATATTTATTTACTGACCAGTTTATATTGCTGTTTCCTTCTCTGCATATTGAATATAATGAGTATTGCTGAGAAATAGAAATCTGTGATACTGTTGAGGGTATTTTAGAAAAATTAATTTTCAATATTAAATGCATTGCCAATTAATTATTTATATATTTTAATCGGAAGTGGTTTCATCAGATGACTACTTTTTCCACTATTATTTCCAAAGCAACCAGATTTTCTGATTTTTTTAAAGTTGCTTTTGAGAGCAAAAAGATTGCAGTTATTTCTAATTTAATAAACAGAATTCTTTTATGGTTTCTCACTTTGGGATGTTGTTAGATTCTGTTAGGAAGAATGTAAGAAGAATCTTTTATTTATTTATTTATTTATTTTGCGGCACCGGGGATTGAACTCATGACCTTGCGCTTGCTAGGCAGGTGCTTAGGCCACTGAGCTAGATCCCCGGCCCAGAATCTTATATTTATAAATTTTACATAATCTTGGTGATTTTAATGTTGTATCATAAATTCTAAAATATCATTGTATAAATTTTAAGATGGAGAGGCTCTGTTTCACACTCCTAAAAGTCTCATGTCCTAGTGAAACTCTCAGACTCAAGCACACCAGGACAACTGTTCACCCTAACAGTTTTGTTAGTAAAAAATATTTATTGAGTACCTTCCGTTTATCAGGAATTACATTTATAGGAGTAAGAGAAACAGATATTATATCTGTCTTTGCAGAACTTGGAAGTATGCTATTCACAGACAATATGATTGTATAATTTAGAAAAATTCAAAAGCAACTAAAATCACTGCATGTTTAAAAGATTTGAATATGTTAGTAGGATGCAAAACCAACATGTAAAAATCAGTAGCCTCTTTCTAATTAACAGCAGTAACCAATTAGAAGACATCACATTTACAAGTAGAAATCACCACAAAGCCCAATCTACTTCTGGACTGCACTCTCATCTTATTTTTCCATGTGAGATAGATGTCCTACACATATTTCTAGGCATCTGCTGAAAGAGATGCTAAGGAATAACAGCAGTTAAAGGACTCATCATGAAGGAGAATGCTGGGAGGTAGAGAGTGTCAAATATGACCTCTTGGATTGGATGAATATAAATGTCTTTGCACTTGTTACCTAAACCTCATAGCTGCCCAAATCAGCATCAGCTCAGGGAAACAAGATGATGGAGAACTTTAAGGCATAGGCAGTCACCCTCAAGAATGCAGCTGTGGTACCAGGAGTTCTTACTGGCCTCCCCTGTGCTCCCAAAGCACTGTGTTTGTGCTACCTGGATCTACTCACGTCACCTCTGTATCCCGTTAGACTGAGGCTATGTCAGAGGTCTGGTGTTTTCGACCCTTGCCATTGTTTCCAATAACTGTACTCCCCAGAATATTTATTTCAATCTGTTCTTAACACATGTCTATTTAATTCAACAATAAGCCTGAGTTGATGCGTTATAATGTGAAGAAAGCTGTAAAATTAGACCAAGTGATAAGAACCAGGGACTTTACCCTCACCGAAGGATTTATACATATGGTAACAATTCTTTTTGAATGAGGAATGTACACATAAATAAGAAGTTTGGAATAATAGAAATTATTTTTTAGAAAAGTTATTCTTTAAATCCAAAAGGGAATAAATACATTGCATTTTGTCTGGAGCTATCAGGAATAGTAGCTGTGGGCGAACAGTTATGTAACAGTGACCATATGATTGAATCAGAATCTACAGGGAGAGAAAAACAAGGAAAAAAAAACCCCATCAAGATGCTTAATTTTAAAAAGAAAATAAGACTAAACTATTAGGTTGAGATAAATTATCTGTAGTTACATTAAAAAATAATAGAAAGGGAGATCTGAAAACTTAAAAAATATCTTCATGAGAAATGAATCTCACCAAATTCACAAATTAGATGTTGGAAGAAAAATCATATTTGTTGTTTACTAGACAGTAATAGAACTCACTAGAAATAAGAGGAGTTCGAGGGAGAAAAGAAAGATTCCACAAATGACAGAAACAGGAAAGCATATAGCTTCTCTCAGATCAAGTTTATATTAGAAAGTAGTCAGAAATTACAGGATCCCACAGAACATTTTAATGTGAATCATCTCTGAGTGACTAAGACATTATCAAATAAGTCATCTGAGTTGCAAGAGTAAGCATAAACTATTTGGGAAAATTGTTCAGTAAGGAGAAATTATGCTTGAAAAGTTTCTTAGAATTTATATATATTCATGCAGGAGGGAGACGATGAACATAGTGGATTTAGACTATCATCAGCCTTAAACTAGACTGTACACCACAGATGATTCCATGTTGAGATTTTGTAAAACTGAGGGCAATGTTTACTTAAGGGGAGGTGAATGTCTTTGAGACAGAAAACATATAAAACTTAATGGATGCCTTTTAAGTATAATAAATGGTGAGGGAAATTGAGTCAACAGCTTTACGCATGACCTGGAAAGGCAGAGGCTACACATTTGCATGTAATATATAGCCCTGCTGTAAAGTGAAAAATGAAATGTTCATCAAGTCATATGAGCCACTAAAGGCACACCACAGGAGCCCATGCATAGGCAGGGGTTAGATAATGCACATGGGCAAAGTAATATGGTTTATACTTTAGGGACATTGTATTTATACTTTAAAGGTATTTCCTTCCAGTAAATCAAAGAATAAGGCCACCAAGTTGAATTATATTACACCAGTGTTTCTCAAAGTTTTTGGTCTCATGCCAAAAAAATAAAATTTATTGAGGCCTTTAAAGAGTCATGTATTAGTTAATTCTAAAATTACAACAAACTCATTACATCCTAGTGTAAGTAAAACTTTCAATTAATTATATTTTCCAAATTAAAAAAATTATTAAGAATGGTATTGCATTATACATTTTTGCAAATCTTTCTGATATATGACAGTAGGAAGGAACTGAATATGTTTGCCTCTGCATTCAAGCTGGTGCAGTGCTGTTTTACACGAAATTTGTGAAGAAATTCTGGCCTCACATATATGTGTTTGGAAGAAAAGTATGTATTTTCAGTCTTTTTAGATAACTATGAACACTCTCTTTGATATACCAAAACTCAACAAGTCATTGTTTTTCAGAGATTAGTTGCAATGTGGAATCTGAAAGCATATTAACTTTACATGTTTTCTTAAAATCCACTGGTTGTCTTGAACTTGGTTGTTTCAAAGAATTATAACATAATTTTCATTTGGAAATTACTATTTCACCAAATTCTAAAATTATAATAAACTCATTACATGCTGATATTCCTAATATGGATATGTTTCATTATATAATATTATAAAATGTACTAATGCTCATGGATCTCATCAGAAAAATTTTTAGGTCTCATTGAGGGATACAAGTTTTAAAACTTTGAATTTTGGCTGAAAAATAGAATTTTATCATTGGCAGAAAATACTGTTAAGTTTTTCTTTGAAATGACAGGCTTATATCATTAATTTTGGAGAAAATGATTCACAGATCCTATGCCCATTCATTCTTTCAAGTAAAACTAGTGTTCCATGAAAGAAAGCAACAAGTGTAGCTCACAATTCAATTGTACACATGGTTCCCTCAAAACAACCTTCATACTTATATTCCAACAGAAGAGATTTATGTGTAGTTCTCATTTTGTCAATCATGATATTAAGAAGATATGTTTTAAAGTGTCAAAACCTAATAAAATTAATAATTCTTAATGTTTCATCAAGGACACTTTTAACTGAAATTGGCTTCCTTTTTTATTTTTTTTTATTTTATTGTTTTTGGCAATTTTTTATTTTAAAGAGAATAAAACCAAGCAAAATAAAACAGAATAAAGTCAATCAAAATAAAACAGTGTGACACAGGATTTCAAAACGAGATAATAGGAAATCACCAATGGTTACCATATTGCCTCTTGGTGTATTCAAAATAGCTGCCCATAGCATCAGACATTGTAAAATCAAGCAAAATAGAACAGAATACAACCAATAAAAACAAAACAATGAATGCAATAGAGGACTTCAAAACAAGATAATAGTAAATCCAGAATGGCTACCATATCTTGTTATCTTTGAAACAGCTGCCAGCTGCAGCTCTGGGCCTGGCACAAGCCAAGGGCATGCACAGCTAATTTCACCTAGCTGTGCAGCTTGGGACCTTGTAAGCAGCCTGGTAGGGACCTGTGCCAATTACACCACGAGCTCAGGACATTTGGAGTGTCCATGGGGTCCTGCCTGGGCTCCATCCAGCAACCCTGGAGCAGTGTAGCACCCACAGCTCTGGGCCTGGCATGAGCTGAAGGCACGCACAGTGAATTTCACCTAGTCATGCAGCCTGGGACCTCACGAGCAGCCTGGTAGGGACCTGTGCCATTTCCACCATCAGGCTGGGAAATTTAGAGCATCCCTGGGGTCCTGCCTGGGGTCTCCCCAGCCACTGCCCAGCAACAGAGCAGCCACAGTGGTACTCTTACCTGGAGCTGAAGACATGCACTGTGAATTTCACCTAGTCTTGGAGCCTCTTAACCTTGCAAATTGGATTTACTGCCACAAGGGAACACAGGAAAATGACAAAACAAAAGAGCAAAATGCAATCTCACACTTCCAGTCCATCCCAAACAAGTGAAAGAGAAATGCACATAGAAGAAAGTATAAGCCACACACCTGAAAATGCTGAAATAATAGCAACTGAAGTAAAGAAACAACTCCATGAAGCTGTAACAGAACTGAGATTAGAAATAATCTCCCAGGTAAAACAAGAAATGATAAACATAATAAAAGAAATGCTGAACACATCTAAAGAAGACATAGTTAAAAAAATAGAGAAGCACTGCAAAAGGATAGAAACCTTGAATGAACAATACAAGAAAGAATTAGAATGCATAAAACAGATTCAAAGAGATATCCAGGAAATCAAGAATGCCATCAAAAGCTGGCAAAGCTGCCTCAATGAATGTGAAAGTAGACTCTCAGACCTCAAAGACATGATTACAGCTAATGAGCAAGAAAAGAAAGATCTCTCAAAAATAACAAGGAACCAGGAAATAATTCAACAGTTGCAAGATGATGCAAAGAAAAACAATAAAGATTGATAGGTATAAATGAAAAAGCAGACAACACGAAGGATATAAAAAGACACTTTACAGAAGTAATACCTGAAAATTTCCCAATCATGGGAAAGGAAACTGACATTCAGATAAGTGAAGCATATAGAACTCCAACTAGCCATAACCAAAATAAACCAACACCCAGACATATAATAATCAACATCCCAGAAAATCAACATCAGAACAATATTAAAAGTTGTTAGAGAAAAGAAACAAATCACCTATAAAGGAAAGCCCATCAGAATCACAGAAGACTTCTCAACACAATCAAGTCAAGAAGACCATGGAGTGAAGTATTTCAAGTCCTAGAAGAAAACAACTTCCAACCCAGACTGATGTACCCTGCAAAATTATCCTTCAAAATCGGTGGAGAAATAAGATACTTCCATGACATAGAGTCGCTGAAGAACTTCATGACCACCAAACCAACCCTGCAAAGAATACTGAAAGATACTCTAGACAGACATGAAAATAGCTATGACTTCAAGAAGATCAACATGAAAAAACCACCAAGCAGGGGAAACAATTAAGTAGAGGGAAAAGGTAAAGAAACCACCACAGAAAGATAACATGACAAAAATAAGCCAGTATTTTGCTTGCCATATGCCGAAAACTAAAAATAGACCCAAGCCTATCACCATACACTAAACTAAAGTCAAAATGGTTCAAAGATCTAAACATTAAAACAGAAACACTAAATCTGCTGGAAAACAAAGTAGGTAGAACTCTTGAAAACATAGGAGTAGGTGGAGAATTCATGAACAAAAGTCAAACTGCACGGGAAACCCTTCCC
>RJWT010005122.1:0-31656 GCA_004365215.1 Cuniculus paca | reverse complement strand
TTTTGAAAACAGTTTGTCTCTAGCTAGAAATGTTTTATTTAAAAGTCATACTGTTGGCACATGTGATCAATTTATATCACAAGCATACATTTTGCATTATTTTAAAATTGTCACCACACAGGTAGTTTACTAGTAGTTTTAGAACTCTTGTTATTATCTTATATTTGTGTCTCAAACTGTAGCATACATAGATGTAACCACTGTAGATCCAGGAAAAACAAAAAAACAAAAAACATACTTGAGGTGGGAAAAGCTCAAAATCTTTGTTTCTGAAACTTACAAGACTTTTTTGTAAAAACAAAGTGAAAAAAAGAAGCTCACTAAAGTGCTTCATTTAAGCAAAAACTAAATAGCAAAATAAGAGCAGTTTATCTATTACAGAGAGGTAAGCAAGCCTGTTATCATCTCTAAAAACCCATTAACAAAAAAGACAATTCATAGCTTCTAACCCTACACAGTGAAAGACATGTTTTTCATGTTACCAACTGTTATTAGAATATTAAATGAGTTGTGATTAGACAAATTACACTATTAATTTTAGGATATCTTAAAATTATGAACATATACAAGCCTCATGTTGAGACTTACTATTTAAAGTTCATTTTAAATTTGGTCTATATAGTTTAACAAGTCTCCATTTTCAGATATTTGATCTTATATTGGTGTTATACAGATACATATGTCAGCAATCTATAAAATACAACTAGTAGAGTCAGATACATTATCATTTATAAATTTCAAATTTATAAATTGCCAAGTATAAATCACAAATTTATACTTGGCAAACATCTTTAGTATTTTAACTTAATTATAAATAACTTCTGTCTTATGTATTTATATGATTTAATTTCTAGCAATTACATTTACATTGTTTACAAGATGCAACTTTTTGTTGTAGAAAATAAAACTTTTAAAAGATGTAATCAACACCTGCAAATTGCATCTTCACATGCTAAAACACAATGCTATTTAAAAATACTTGAAAAGTTCTATGAGGCATTTGAATGTGAATATTTATATTGATCCCAATGAATTATTTTTTAACCAAATTTTCATATCACCAAAAACAAACTATCCTGGATAATAAGGATGTTCATCAGTGAATCTATTTGGAAGACCATAAAAGGAACTTGACTAGTAGAAGAATTTAAAATGGCAAAACTCAAAAGATCTAGAAAGATTCACAAATTATAAGAGTAGAAACTGGTCCCACAAAAGAGCTTCTTGGCCTGTCATTCCAAAGTTAAGGAAGTTATAATTGATGTTAACATGAAACTAGCTCTTTCAGGAAATTAGAAAAAAGTACAGCTTAGCTGGACAATGTTTACTCAGATACAAGTTAATGCATTAGACAAAACTATTCATTTTTCTTATAAACAATATGGAAGCTCTCAAGTGGAAAACCCATTTTTACTGCAAACTGTGTCTCCTTTTGATATGGAAAACAAAACTTTGGGAAACTGAAATTTAAGACCTGAGTGGATAGCTTACACAAAGCTCTACTTCTGTTATCTTGTTGTACAGCCCACCTCAAACCCCCTGTGCTTAACCACATCTGTTCTGCCTGTGTAATTCAGCGTACATGCTCTTGCCTAAAACTTCTATATAACATAGCCCCAATAAAGGCTCAGGGCTCACACTTTGGAGTATGCAACTCCTCTGAGCCTGCCAGTATACTGAAGTTTGGTTCCTGCCACCTCTCTGAGTGTCACTCAGTTTCTTTACCTACAGTAAATCTAAAACTGTTACAACATTCTGTTACCCTGGCCAGGAAGATGACCTTGCTGGCCCTTTGTGCCACTGACTCAGAGTTGGGAGAGCAGCTGCCAGAAGTCTTACTGGGGAGGAGAATGCAGTGGTGCACTTCTTGCCTCCTTGGTGAAATCTCCTTCACCAGGAGGGGACAACTGACAGGTGTCTGAACCTCTCCTGACCAGACTCAGTGGAGAGGTGGACAGAGGTGGACCAGGAATCTTCTGATAAGGCCCTGGTCCATCCCAAGTCAGGCCCATCCACAGACAGAAGAGGAGCCTCATCACCTCCCATGGTCTCAAACTAGAGATCCCAGTCAGGGTCTCCCATAATGAGGGGAGGAATGTTTTAACCTCTGGATGATTGTGTGAGTGAATGTGAAATGTATTTATGGCTGAGCAGCACAAGCTACAGAGTCCAAGTGGGCCCTAACCTCTGTTTCCATGGTGACATCATACAGCATAAAGATGATTCACACATTATGCAGCATAAAGAAGTTTCCATGAGGGACACTGCCAGGTGGGCATCTGAGCAGTTCCCTTTGTCTGTTGTGCCACTGCATGAGAAGAACACTTTAGGATATGGGGACCATGCAGTCCAAACCAATTGTCCTAGACTGTAAGATCAAAATTTTCAAAAAGGGGTTCAGTGACAACTAAGGGATAAAAATGAAACCTGCCAAATTCCAAGCCCTTTGTGAGGTCAACTGGCCTCAGTTTGAACTTGGCTGGCTACTGGAGGGGGCTCTAGATCCTAATATAGTCTGAGTTGTTTGGAGAGTGGTTACAAAGAAGCCCACCCAGTACATAGACGCCCCTGCCACCCTGACCAGTTCCCATACATAGACTCATGGCTAGAGATCACACAGCTCCTCCTACCCTGAGGATGATTATGTGAAGGCAAAAAGGGAAAGATCAGGATCTTCATCACCTAGGGCCTGAACCAAACCTTGAAGGGCCAAAAGAAGTCAATTCAATAGGGCACATCTGAAGAATTCTAGGCCTTACCATAATTTTTGCACTGCCATGTGCACTTCCACCATGACCCTCCCAGACAGTCCACTCCTATCAGACTCCCCACCTTAGCCAGGCCTCCCTGGTCCTATCACTGCCACCACTGCTCCTGAAGAACCAGATCACACAGACAAGCCCCTTGCCAGATGACTATTTTCAGCACAGCCACTACCCCTGCAGGTGACCCTCTGTAAGGCTTGAGAAACTGTCCAGGTGGAATGCAACAGCACTGAGCAACCTCACTGAGTCATGCTCCACTATCAACCCTTCAGCACCACAGACTTTCTGAACTGGAAGCTCCACACCTGATCTGTTGGGGACCACAGATTGTAAATTGACATAGTATCTGTCCTAAGCTCTGCTTGCCCTGCCTGCCCTGGGGGCTGATTTTGGAATGTGAAAATCTCAAATTATAAATTGACATGGGTTTTCCTTCTTTTGCCCTTCGGGCCAAATTGGAATGCAAAAACCCCTCATTCATTGTTGGTTACAGCTGGAAGCCTAGGCTAATAATGGCTATAGCACTCATCAGGCAAGATAAGACTTGCTAAAGAGGATTAGGCACCTGGAAAAACTCTTGCCCTTGTCCTTATCCTTACAAAAATGTTTTCATCTTCCTATCCCACCATAGTCTAGTTGCTATCACTGTTCTGGAAATACCCATTGCCCTTCACTCATTGTTCTTGATTTAGATGTAATGAATAAATACCAAATGTCTGAGTGCCTCATGGCCTTTTGTTCCTAGAGAGCAGCTGGTGGTTCCAAATCCCTGCTATTCACCTCTGTACTTTGCCTCTTGCTCTTTGTTTCCTTTCCCATTGTGCATCATAACCCAGGCAGGAGATTAGAACCCACTGTAGGGGTCTCCAATAAATGGCACTGTGGAAAAGGTTGCTAATACCAACCTATTCAGAGAAGCCCCAAGCCCTCATTGACCTCAGGGATTCCATTTTTCAGACTCGCCAACCTATCTAGGATGATTGTCAGCAGCTACTCCTTAGGCTATTTAATACCAAGGAGAGATGTAAAATATTCATGGAGGCAGGAAAATGGCTCCATGGTCAAGCCCCAACCAGGATATTAGATACTGAACATTGGGTAAAGGAAGCAACCCCCAACAACAAGCCAGAATGAGACTACAAGGCAGAAAGAGCCTCTCTCCTGCAATATCAGGCAGAAATCCTCTGGGAAGTCTGGAAGGAACCAAGAAGTCCACCAACATGTTAAATGCACCTCAGTGGCATAAAAATCAGAGGAATCGCCTAGAGACTTTTGCGTGGCTTTGCAAGATGTTCTGTGTCTTCAGCCCCTTATACCCTGAGGTCTCTGGAAATCAACACATGATAAATGCTGCTTTCATGGCACAATCGATTTGTTTGTTTCTTTGTTCATTTGTTTTCCCCAGTCGATTTCTGATCTCCAAAGGAAATTTCAGAAACTTGAGGGTTTTGCTAGAATGAATGCTACCCAGCTTCTGGAAGTGGTCAACAAGATCTTTGACAATCAGGATCGAGAAGCTCAGAGAAAGGTTGGTAAATATGTAAAATAGGTATCCCTTCTCACCATGTGATGGGAAAACCTCAGGGGTGGATATCAGTCAGTTAGGAGAATCAAACCTGATTGCCAAGTTATAGGTCCTGGGAAAAGTGTTCTCCTACATCAATAAGGTTGTCTCTGAGAGAATTCCAGTCTCTTCAGGTTCCTGACAGGGGATTCCAGCTATGTCAAAGACTAGAAAAAGAAACTCCTTCAGCCTGTGTGGACAGGGCCTCACACTGTTGTGCTTTTCACACCAACTGCTATTAAGATTGCAGGTATTGTCCCTTGGGTACACCATTCAAGAGTGAAGAAAGTTTACCTTGAGGACTCTTCTGTCACCTGGACCACTCTTCCTGAACCACAGGACTCCCTGAAAACTCAACTCCAACGGAGACTGCCTCAACACAATGTGATCCTCACACAACAGTCCTGCTCAGTCACACTGGAAGTTGACTAGTCCACACAAAGCAGAAGCCTGAGGATGCCATTCACAGGAAGATATTCCCCATAAAGACATTATAATGAACTGTTACTCCTAGTTTTAACAGCCCTATTGATGTAGGGTATAGATCTGGTCAGCCTCTACTGGTTGACTCAGTTTACCAACCCTGTCTCTCAGACTTACAGGCTTCTAAATGACACCTCTGCTCTGTTTCACAGGGCAGAACCCTAGTTTTGTTGGCCGTGTTTACCCCTCCCCAGAAGGGTCTATATAGGAACTCCAGTTGGGGTCCAATTGGAGTCTCCCAAGAAACTCCTCAGAATTGAATGTGATTGCTCTAATAGGGACAATGACTACCATTATCCTCCATGACAGCTCAAGGGCCAACTCAAGGTGCCTCCACAGCCCCCAGACTGGTCCAAAGAATGAACCTCTAGAATAAAAACCTTACTCAACCTGCTCCCACAATCAGATGCTGCCAAATAAAGAGCATTTGCTCTTTATTGCAGACCTCTATTGCAGACCTCCTGGAGTGTTCTACTTATGCAGGGACACATCTTATCACTGCCTGCAGGTATACAAGGTGGACACATGTGTTCAGATTTTCCTCAATTCTGAAATCTCCATCTACACAGACCAGGAGACAGAGATGGCCCTGTACTTTGGCAGCAGCCCATGCAGGAAAAGAACATTGCTAGCCTTGGTCTTGATTGGCTTAGGAATAGCTGCAGGAGTAGGAGCCAGCTGGTATAGGATGAATCAGGATGTTGGTAGGGCTATACTCTCAGCTGTCCTGTGAACTAAACAATGACATAGAATGAGTGGCTGATTTGCTATTTTTTGTCCAAAGCCAGGTTAATTCATTGACGGCTCTAGCCCTGTAAAAAAAAAAAATAGGCCTGCCTTAGAACGTCTCACCACACAGAAGGATGGTACATGCATCTTCCTAGAAGAAGGATGCTGCTATTACATAAACCAGTCAGGGGCGGTCACCACTAAGGTCAGGAAATTGAAAGACAGGATTCAGTGGAGAAAGGAAGAACTAAAAGAGGGTTGGAGTTGTATCCCAGGCCAATGGTCATTATGGCTCCCACCCTTAGTGGTGCCACTACTGACCATCTTCTTACTTGTGACAATAAGGACATGTCTTCTGAACACCCCAGTAAGATTTGTATAGACCACAGTCACTAGAAGGGCCACTGCCCAGATCATGGCACTCCACTATAAAGCCCCCTGGGAAATGATAATGCCTTACAGGACTGTATAGGGCACCAAAGGGGGAAAATGATGAGGAAAACAAAACTTTGGGAAAGTGAAACTTAAAACAAAATGGACAGCATGCACAAAACAACTGTCTCATTCTGCTTCTGGTATCTGGCTTGTACCACCTGGTTCTGGTGTCTTGTTTGTACAGTCTACTTAAAACGCCTTAGGGTAACCATACTATGTTCTGCCTCTGTAGCTCAGCCTGTGCATTCTCACCTAAAACCACTAAACAGCCCCAGCAAAGGTTTAGACTCAGATATTGGAGTATGCAGCTTCTCTGAACCCATCAGCATAATAAAGTTTTGTTCCTTCCATGACTGAGTGCTGTTTTCTTCAACTGCAATAAATCTAAAACTACTGTAACACTTTAACCAATGGCTAGTAACATACTGCTCCTTAGGACGCCTTCTACTAATATTGAAAAGCAGTCTTCATATTGACTATCGCTATATAACATTTTTGAGAAGCTAAACAATTTAAGCTTTTAAATCGAAGAATCCCTCACCAGTGTTACATTAATGTAGATGCCACATTTTCTTGAAGTTTAACCAACTCTAATTTCCAAGATCCTAACACTACAGAAGAAAGAAACTCCCAACCTGTTAGATGTCTGCTATGAGTTTGTGTTCTCTAAAATAGAAGAATGAATTCTAGGAGCAATGGCAGTGAAGAGCAGAATCTATTTATTGGGGAAAGAAAGCTTCCCCAAGAGAGACAAAAGGAGTCCTGAGTGGAATGCCAAGGACCCCACTCTTTGAGGAAATTTTATAGAGCAAAGGAACAAGGAGAGGCAGTCTAAGATGGGAAAGACTGTAATCCACCAAGATTACAAGTATAATCACTTAGGTATCATTGATCCAATGGGAAATCATGAGGTGAGCATGAAGTGGCACAAAGCTAAGGTGAACAATTAAGATTATGAGTATAATCGTGCAGGCAATGTTAATTAAATGGGAAATCACAAGGTTAGCATGAGGTGGAACAAAACTATGGGCAACCAATAAGATTATGAATATGATTGCTTAGGTAGCATTGATTCAATGGGCATCAAAGCAAGCATACCTGGAATGGAACAGGAGTCTTTCCTGGAGGGGGTGGGTCAGTGGGTCAGCCTTTCTGGCTACCTGCCCAAGACAATTGATATCTATTTAGGATATCAATCACTGCTGTTCATCCCTAGAGTAAGTATGTGAGCGTGGTCTTTCTATCTTCTGTCTTGAGGTCTGACTTTTAAGGGATGTTCCTCCCCCAGAGTTGGAATGTATTCTCCTCTTCTGCACTGACTTTTGAAGACCTATTCCTGTCTCACTGCCTATAACATTTCTACCTAACTTAGCTGTAGATAATACTAACAAACTCAAAAATTTTAATCATTTTCTTTATGTTCTTCAGTCTCTCTTGTAACCTTTGTGAAACTGAACATAGTCTTTCAAAGGTCAAATAACTAAAATGTAATTCACATTGGCTAACACAGGAAAAATGAATGCTAATAGCTTTTAGGACAGCTTTGTTACAACTTTTAAGACAGTTTTTAAGTCATGTGAACAAAAAATGTACTTGGATTTCTTATGGCTTATGTCTAGATGTCCCACCAAGGCTTCATGCAGTCATAGGGGCTCTTTTCAGAAGTGGCTGGATTGAGGGTGTATGATGTGGGATTAAATGTGTGATGCTGGAATCAAGGGTGTAATTACTAAACTAGTCAATTGACTTGGAATAGTCCAGTGTGTGGATAATGGGAATGCCCACCCTAGGTGAGTGCTACCTGCCTTAATGGTGAGTAGCCTAGACAGAATATAAGGGACAGAAAGAGGGCTTCTGTCGATACATGCTGGTTCTTCACTACTTCACTGCTTTTCTGCCTCCTACCTGCAGTGAACTGTTTCTCCTCTAGGATGTCCTTCTGCCATGCCACCCTGCCTTGGAGCCAGCCAACTTTGAATGAGACCTCTACAAAGTGTGGGCTACAATAAACCTTTTGACTTTTAACTTAGGGTGTTGGGTATTTTGTTTCAGCAGCAAGAAAGCTAAGACAGGGTTTATGCTTGCTTACTGAGCACTTTTATTTTTAAATTAATCTGATATCATCTAAATGATATACAAACATGAGTACATAGCTATGAGCCAGGAGATTAAGGTGTGGTCAGCAAGGTGGGCAAGTGGGTGCAACCTTTCAATTATGGAAGACACATGTGCAGAAAAGCAGTTCTAAACCCTGCACCTGGGCTCAATCAGAAAGTGCTAGCTTTAATTCTTCTTGCAAGAAATCAGGCAGGTTTTTGATAGGCTGGTCTGAGGTGTGTGGAATACAAAACAAAGCTATCATTAAACTGGTGGCCACTGTGCTATCTCACTCTTCAGCGGCCTGCTCTCACTCTTTAAAGCCTACTTCTTTGCCTACCTTTAATTAGCCTACACTTATTCAGAGCATATTTCTTTTCATACTTTTAGTAAACATAAAACCTCATCACCTTTTTCATGTGTCTTGGCCAATTCAGGATAGCAAGAAACTGGAAAGAATATCAAGAAGGAGATCATAATACTCCAAACATCCTCATAATGCATACACATTATACGTAATATACACTTGTGTCCTGATACACATAAAATAAAGACTTAAATGTATCATTTACTAGCTCCTTAAAGAGTTATACTAATGGTATGTTTTTTTCTTTTTACAGTCCAAAACAATACTTAGTCTTAAATTTGCATGTCTAAAGGTGGGATTCCTTCTTGGGGAAAGGTAAGAAATATGTATCTAAAAGAAGATTGCTTGCCCAGTTAGTCCGAGATCAAATTTCCTGAAACTTTTCTTCTCCCTGGCTTATTGTAGATCTTACTCTACTTAAAAGCTCTTTTCCCAGGTAACAAGACATTTTCAATTGTGTTGAAATTTAGATACAGCTGGTCAAAGGTGTATATGTCTTATGTAGTCTCTATTGCTCAAGGCCTCTAGTTTGGAAAAACAAAATTCAGTTGAAGAACAATACTCACCACTGGGAAAAAAACACAAACCCAAGCCATCTGCAGTCAAACTTTCCTACTTTTCTAGTCAAAGAATGAAAGTGGCAGAAGACAAGAAATCAACTTTCAGAAGACAAATTTTGGCAAATATTTTGAAACACAACCAGTTTAAAATAAATTAAGGACTTTTAGCCAAAATGACAGAAATTTAAACCTAATAGAAATCCACCAACATCAGCCAAGTAGCTGCATGGTTGGTGGGAACAGAGGCTTCTTGCTTTGCTTGCCACTGATCTGGAAAAGGGCAAAGATAGCAGCTATGGATGTTATCTTGCCAAAGTTACTCTTATCAACCTTCTTAAGGACAGTTCTGTAAAGAGTGTGCTTTCGGTCATACAGTTCACGTTGAGTCACAATAAAATCACCTTTCTATAAGTCACAGGTAACTAAAACTTTCTAGGGAGGTGCAAAACAGCAAACCACTTTTATTCCCAAACAATTTACAACAGAGCTCTTCAAACATACCACCAATATCGCTATCCTCTTAAAATCTCATATTCTTAACTTTCTTTTCCATCAGCAAATAGTTCCAGAAACTTTAACTCTCTTTTGGCTCACGAAGCCTGGTAACTACTGAAGCCCTAAATGGCTTACATAATTTTAGACAGTACTGAAACCCTGCTGTCCATGTGACAAGCCAGTTATGAGAAAAAGATGAATAAAAGAAGCAAAAGCAAATCAAAGCACGTAAGTATTGCAAACCAAAAAAAAAAAAAAATGCCTGGAAGTTATTTCCACCTTTTAAACTCTTCTCATGCAAGTCAGTGTCCCAGAATGACCTGAAGTAGGTCCAAAAGGCCACAAATGATGAAGGTATTTGCCTCGCCCAATAGCACTACCAAATGACCCAAGAGAAGAGTCAAATGGTGGAGACAGTAGATCCCTGAAATGAATTTTCCAGTGAAAAAGCAAGTAGTTTTCCTTTTTTTTTTTTTTTTTTTTTTGCAGCACCTGGTATTGAACACATGACCTTGAGCATGCCAGGCAGGTGCTTATGCCACTGAGTTAAATCCCCAGCAGTAGTTCTCCTTTTACTAACAAAATCATTAGTAGGCAACTAATGTCACAAACAGAGGGAAATTGCTGGGTGCTAAAGTGCATCCTGGTGACTACTGGAATGTCCCTGGTCCCTGGATCACAGGTTCTGCTAGCCATCAGCAGTCGATCACTTTTCCTAAGTGCTTGTCAGGAAGCATGGATCTCAGGAACCAGCACTTACCTGCTGGCTGGCTCACCACAACTGTTACAGACTCAGGATTGTTCGCTTGCCACAAACCAAATCAAAAAAGTTAATACGTTCTGATAAAAAGAAAAAAATAAAAGAAGGAATTTATTCAAAGCTAGCTCTAAGGAGATGGAGGTACCCATTTGCTTTAAATTACTATCTCTCCTTATACCGTTGTGTTAGTACTCTTCATAGTAAGGGGTAGAAGGAAGGGGAGGGCAGAGAGACAGTGCAGATCTTCATACTTGGTTTATCACTTCCAGCCACCTTCAGTTCAGTGAACCCTTTCCTTTGGACAGGAAACTGGCCTCCAGGCCAGTTTATGATCTTAGCATCTGCATATTTTGTCACTTCTTTTGGACTAAAGAGAGGAGGGAGTGTTTGGCTATGTGCTCAGCTGGAGGAAATGTAGGGAAATTGTTTATTTCTAAAAGAAAAAAATCTAACTTTTAAAGTTTTGTTTTGCCATCCAATTACAAGGGGATCAAACTCAAAGCCTTCGCACTGAGTTACATCCTTAGTCCTTTTAAAAAATGTGCTGAGACGGGAGCTCCCCAAATTATCATATTGTCCACACTGGGCTTGAACTTGAGATCCTTCTGCCTCAGCTTCCCAAAATACTGGGATTACAGATATGCACCTGCACCTTGCTTTTACCCCATCTCCAAAATAGTCAAGTTGTTGCTATAGCATGCAGTCTAATAAACTGCAACTTAAAATTTGGAGTTGCTTGTGCCTCACAACTTCTTGCGACCTCATGAAATTTGTACACACCACCCAGACCAAGCTTTCCACAGCAGCGCTCTCACATTTTTACTGATTCCTGACATTTAAAAAAAGCATCTGCTTTCTATCATATTATTTAGCTTTTATGTGGCATAAGGACATGGAGAACTCTATATAATTGGCAACCAGTAAATTTACAAGTAGTCAAGAAGGCAATAAAATGTCTTTATGCAAAATAGGAATATTGAGTTGAAATTGTAAGACAGATTTCAGAAATGTTGCTTCTAAACATAGGGAAAATTTTTTCAAATATACATAATTCAGATATTTCTAGCACTTGTGGTAATAATTTTTCACTATCCTCTTTGTTCCTAAATAGAAAACCTCCTGGCTTGACATAACAGCACCTTACATCTCAGTGGGATACATTATGTTGTATGTGAATGTAAGTACATTTTTATTAATTGGAAAATTTACTCTGTGTTCTTGCTGTTGTGTATATAGTTTAGAGAGAAAATCAGGCCATAAAACAATATCTATAGCATTTTTATATTTTTGGAAGAACAAATATATTAAAAATTCTAAAAAATTACATACAAACTGTGTTTATCAGTGATGATAATTTTCTCCTTTATATATGTTTGTATCTTCTGAATTGTGTTCAATGAGTGTATATTCCTTTTATAGTAGAGAAAAAAGAAGTTAACCTTTTTTGCAAAATAAATATCCACACTTCTTTAGGGAGTTGTTTTGTGAACATAGTATTGATTATGAAACCTATAAAATGATCACTTTCTTGTAGATATCTAAATCACTCCACAGGTTGTTTTTCTCTTTTTACTTGAGATCTTTTGTCGCTAATCATTAAAATCTCTGGCATATTGGTAAGGCAAGGTAACCAGCCACTATAATGGAGACTGTAAGTAAAAACTGCTCTTGTTTATAGTTCAGTAAAATAGTCTTAAAGTCTAAGGTTATAAGAAATGTATTAAAAGAAAAAAAACTCAATATTAAAAAAGAGCACAGCTCATGGCTGGGGATGTAGCTTAGCGGCACAGTGCCTGCCTGGCAAGCACAAGGCCCTGAGTTTGATTCCCAGTACCAAAAAAGAAAATAGTAAAAACCAAAAGAGAACATAGTTCATTAGCTTCTGCCAATGTCTCAATTCAAACCATTTCACAAGACTTAGTTCTTAGGATTCATTTTGCTTGAGTTTAATATGTGTAGTCCTTTGTTTGATACAAATACTATAGTAATAAGGTCCCTAGAACACTCTTTTTCCCATATGGTTTTGCACAGGTAGCAGCAACTACTTTGAAGTCATAGACTCTGCTGATATCTCTAGCCAGGCTTTCCGCAAACCCAAGTTTCTCAGAAGAGCCTGGAAACAAGCATGTGACTAGAGCATCACAGATCTGTAACCACTGCATCCAATGTGTCTTACAGTGTGCTCCTGGATTAGTGGGTTGGTAGCAGTTTCGAATACAAATAACACAGTTTGTCAAATAGGAATTGAGAGCAGATGAGTCTTTTTAAATTTCTTTAGTAGGTAGTCTATCTAAAACTCTCTGCCCAAAACTTTGAGGAGATCTGGTGGCACACCAGCTTATATCATTTAGATCAAAGAGAGAAAGTGAAAAATTCTGTGAACTTCATACTTTAGATGTGCATCCTTGCTTCAAAGTCAAGGGACTTTTTGAGGTAGTATGTAAAATTTGAAAAAGAGAACCAAAGAGCAGATGAGGTATTCCTGCATAATGAAATTAAAGTGGCAATGAATGACTTAGTTTCTGTGCTCATTCCCATTGGTGGTTTAAGGAGAACTTGCATATCTGACTTTAATTGTCTTACTTATGTCCATGAGTTGTTACAATAGAAAAGATGAGAAATAGTAACTTAGAAATATTTGCAAGAAGCTGCATTAAAGAATCATTATTTTTTATGGAAGCACTTTGCATTTTTTATCATTTCCTGCAACACAGCAAACTTTCAAATTATGTAATTACCCATAATTATCTAAGTGAGCGTCACTTCTATTGGAAAACCACATCATCCACATTCATAAAAGAATGCAGTCAGAGGGGTGAATTAAGGCTACAAGAGTAATGATTCATAGATCATAGTGCTGAGTATTATCTAGTCTATATTTTTATAGGTTCTAAAGTTAAAGGTCACATATCTTCCTCTAGATATGTCAAGTATAGCATAATTTTACCAGACAGAATAAAGGTAATTGAGTTCACTGATAATTAAAATCAAAGTCTCTGCCAATGGGCCCAATTTATGACAAGATGTTATCTATAAGATCATTTTATGGAAAGCAAAGTAAATGCTTTAGTGAATATTACTTGGATGATACACCAACTGTCCAGATTAAATATTACATCTCAAAATATTGTGCTAACTGTTAAAAGAATTCACAAGAAGGCAGTATCTGGTAAATCATTAAATGGGTAAAATAATGACATGTTATAGTTATTTTTAATGAACTTTCTGTTAGGGACATTTTCACACAAAAACACATGATTAATTCCCATGCTGCCATCACTCTGGTTCAATAGTTATCCACTCATGGTTAATTTGGTTTCATATTTACCTTTTTCCTGCATTAGAAGCAAACTCCAGGTGTCATATGATTTCAAATGTTACCACTTTCACATATGTCTGAAAAGTGTTATTCATGTAATCACAACACTTTTACATTAGTTTAGACTGTAATATTTAGGTGTTAAAGTAACATCTAAAGAATGAAGAAACAATTCTTTAATATTATCAAATACGAACTACGTTTGTAATTTTCACATATAATTGCTATTAACATTGTCTCTTTAAATCACGATCCAGTAAGATTCATCTTGTAATTTGTAGCTATATCTCTTCAAATTATTAATTGATCCATTCCTCGCTCCATATGTATTTTTCCCATTCAATTTAATTGCTGAAGAAACCAAGTTGTAACATAGCCTAGACTATGTCATTGTATCCTCTGCTGTCAGTTGACTTGTTCCAAGTATGGCTTAAAAAGTAATCTATACTTATTAAATTGGTAGTTGAATCTAAAAGCTTAAACCAAATCTGGATTCTTTTCTCCCCCAGAGTTCTTCACAGGTGTGGTTGTGTTATCTTATTAAAAGGACACAGTGTCCAATAGTGCATCTTTTTTTTATTTTATAGTCACTAGTGATCATTGCCTAGTTCCAATAATTCATTAAGAGTTTCATAATTCCTTCTTCTACCATTTCTTTTTCATTTATTGGCTAGAATCTCTTTGTAAAAAGGGAGATATCCTCTACCAGTAGTACATATTTGATTGAAAAGGAAAATTAAAAGGTTAATTTCTTTCTGTGTGTGCTAGTTTTCAACTGTGACAACTAGGAGTCTTTTAGCTTTAAAACTGTTTTGTCCTAGGGAACAGGACAGAGCTTTTAAAATCCCATGTATTACATGAAATAGCTGCTTTGTATATTGCCAGTGTGTTCCAAATCAATAAAAGACAAGCAAAGAGAAAATACAGTATAGGCACAAACCAGATATTATAGATAAGATTTTTGCTATTAAAACCTAGGTAAAACCTGAGAAACTAAGCCTATTATAAAACTAAGTTTGCTTCTGTAGGCTTAAAAAAGCAGAGAACTTCTTTTCCTTGTCTAAAAAAGATTGTGTGGCTTTTTAGAAACATTTGTTCAGGGCTGGGGATAGCTCAGTGCGTAAAGCACTTGCCTAGTGTGCACTAGGCTCTAGGTTCAATCCCCAGTACCAGCAAAAAGGGGGAAAAATGTTCATCTTGAACGTAAAGAAATGAAGAGAGGCTGCTACCAAAGCCAGGATTCTGAGTGCCCTGCTGATTCCAGACCCATACTTGCTCCTTGGTGTGCTCTTGGTTTCCCAAACAGGTCACATGACTCAGAGTTCTCCCTTTTGGAGATGCTCAGATTTATGGCTGCACATATTTCTAATGGGTCACAGAAAGAATATTAAGGAAATGAGGCTGAAGCAGAGCCTGATGGGGCTGCCGGCTTGCTGACTTCAGTGCCTTACCACTGTTAATGAGATGAATCCCAACTCTGTAACTTGCTATTAAGACCATTAGAGTCTATTCCACCTATCCTAACTAGTATTCTGTCTATTTCTTTTACCACCTTCCCATTACAGTCTCCATAGTCTGGAAGAAAAGTAGTGAAATTCCTTACCTATCTCTGATCATTGTTCAATTCACCTTGATTATGATGCTTCATTTCTTTAACCCTGAAATTCCTTCTTATCAAGTGCTATCTTTGATTTCTTCCCTCATATGGCACAATTGACATCCCCCTATGTGGTATGAAGTATAATGACCCCCCCAAAAAAATGACCATATCCCAATCTCTGGAACCAGTGAATATGTTACCTGTCTTGCTTTTTCTCTCGTTGCTGAGACAAAATATCTGACACCCAAAATTAAGGGAAAGAAAGGTTTATTTAGCTCACAGTTTGTGAAGCTTTCAGTCTGTAATCAGCTGGCTCCAAGGCATAGCACAGGGGCAACACTTCAAGGTGGCAGAAGACAGCTAACCTAGAAAGAGCAAAAAGGGGAGAAGACCAAACCTCTTTTCCTCTCTTATTTTGTAGGCAGGCCATCAGTTCACACCATCTTGGTGCTCTCCTCTTGCATAAGATAAGTACGTTTTCAAAGTAGGAACCCTGGCTCCCTGCTGAGTCACTTAAACTTTTAAACTTCTCAAATTGACACAATGTATCAACCATTACATTACTACACATGGAAAGGGGAATTGAGATTGCAGATGAAATTAGGCTTGTTAATCAACAGATATTAAAATAGGATTATTCAGGATTATCCAGATGGGCTTGACAAAAATCACAAGAATCCTTTAAAATGAAGGAGGAAGCAAAAGAGTAATTCAGAGTATTGTTATGTGAGACTCAACCCACCATTGCTGGTTTTGAAACTAAATAAAGAGGACAATGAGCAAAGAACAACTTCTAGTAGGTGGAAAAAGAAGCAGATTCTCCCCTGCTAAGAGAAACAAATCTACTTAATAGCTTGATTTGTAACCCAGTGAAATCTGTATTGGGCTTCCATAGAAGTGAGAGGAAATATACTTGTTTAAAGCACTGAGATTACAGTATACAGCAGTCATAGAAAATTAATACACTATCTTTTTTACTCACAATGCTTTGTATCAGTATTGTATTTGTGCAGTTGGAGGCAGTAGATGAAGTGAATCAGAGTAAGACTGCTTCTGGCTCCAAGTTTCTGCTCTGCTGCTTTTAAGTCTGATGAACTTAAGCAGTTAAAGGAACTTCTTGGAATCTCCCACTGCACATAGCCCTTCTCTGTTAAGGTATTTATCACAATTATAATTACATAATCAATTGAGTGCTTAATTAAATGTCTGTTTTTCATTTGAAATAATGGTCTCCCTGAGGGAAGAAGCTATATCTATCTTGTCAATGACTTGTATTCCAAACACAAAACCACTTTAAAACTTTTGCCAATTGAATAGATTGAGCAAATTTGCCACATTAGGTGTGATGTAGACAGTAAAACAATACAATCAGAATATTGAAAAAGTTCATTCACTGACCTAGTGTAATGTAGGGGTGTAGAGAACCATCACCCGAGAGATTTCATAAGCTCCTTTTTCCAACACCCATTCTCTAAGCTATTTTGTTTTTTGATCTTTTTTCCCTTTGTTGTTTGGATGAGGACACATTTCCCTATCAGGTGTATCTAGGACTGCAGGTATGGATTTCCAGGGCATCTCTGCCTTGGTAGGCTCCTCATGAGTTCAGAAGCTGATACTTATAGTAGTAGACTTTAAAAAAAAAAAAAAACAACCCACTACCAAGAATCAGAGTGTGGATTTATGAGAAATATATATATATATATATATATATATATATATATATATATTGCCAAAGAGCAACTGGATACCAGCTGGGGTCCCAGGAGAGCTATGCTAATGCTGTGTGAGGGCACACCCCCAGTACTCTGAAGACCTTCCACTACATTCCACCTTTTAAAGTTTTACCACTCCCAATAATGTCCATCTGGAGACCAACCCCTTAACAGATGGAAATATATACAATTCACACTATAAGATCAAGCAAAGAACCAATTTTCTTCCATTTAGCTAGGCTAAACCTACTATGAATCTAAAATATTGAGAGTAAAGGGAGTTTATAATTTGAAGTTTTCTATTCAAAACCACATAAACTCAAATTGGGAAAAAAAAAGACTATACTAGCAAAGCAAATCATTCACTTTTGTCTCTAAGTTTATTTTCTTTCAAATTTACATATATCTTTTTGTCTCTGAAGATACTTAATATCAAATTTATCAACTTTAATAATTTCAAGAGTTTAGTTACAATTAGGGAAGTTTTTTCTTACACTTCCAGTTTATGAAGAAATTCACTTATTTCTGTACATGCAGACTTGCTTTTTATTCTTTTAAAAATTCAAATCTCTGTCAATAGAAACACAATTGTGTGTGATTTGAAAAAGCAGATTTTATCTTTTGTCAGTGTTTCTCCAGTTATTATAATTTGTTAACAGTTCATCTTACTTGGGTATGGCGGTGCACATGTATAGTCCCTGCACCCCGGGAGACTGGACCAGAAGGACCCTAAATTCAAACCCAACCTGGGAAATTTAGCAACTTAGTGAGACCCCTATCAAAATTTAAAATGTAAACAAAAAGAGCTGGGATATAACTGAGTGTGAAGACCCTGGGTTTTACCTCTAGTACAGGGAAAATAAAGTTAATTTTTTTTCAGTGATTTATATACGTGGACCTATTTTTGGATATTCTATTGTGTTCCATGGGACAGTCATTCCACATAGTGCCAATTCACATTTTTAAATTTAGAAACTATACTCTATGTATATGTATTGGACTCTTCTATTATTTGAATACAATCAATCTTTATGATGTTTATTGATTATTTCTAAAAATATAGAATACCTTTTCATTTGTTCCAATATGATTTATGTTTTAATGTTTTCCTTTATCTTCTGTATATTTGCTAACTTTTGGTTACTCATTTTCTTGCAGTGCTTGGGATCAAATCTAGGGACTTGTGGGTACTAGGCAAGCATTTTATCAGAGTCACAATTTATTAACTTTATACAAGTTGTGGTTGAAAACTATGATACATACTGAAATTAAAATAAAATTTCTTTCAGTAAAAGACACATTGCTATTAATGCCCCTCAAAATTCTTCCCTTTGCTTTGAACACACTTGTTTTGTCATTCTTGCCCTTTCTAAAGCAGTTCTGGAAGTCCTTTGGTGTGAATGTCGTTAGTTGAATGGACATGGCTGCCTTGATGTCCTGAATCAATTCAAAATGTTTACATTCATTGTCGTTTTGACTTGGGTAACAGCCAAAAGTCTCACGGTGTCAGATTCAGTGAAGAAGGTAGAGGAGGACACACCATAATGCTTTTATGAGCTTGCATTTCCATTGGATTACTTAGCATCATTTATTGGATTTTTTTGCTTTGTTTTCCGTTTTTATTAGTATATATTTGTGATACATAACAAATACATTCATCTTAGTCCTTTTTACTTACCCTTGCCCTCTTCTCCCATCTCTCCTAGAACTCCTAGAACTCCATCCCATGGTTAGCATTCCTTGTAAAGACTTATGAAAAATGATTTTAAAAACTCCTTCACAAAGGAGGCAAGAATGACCAGATAAATGTGCTCAAAGCAAAGGGAAGCATTCTAAGGGAGATTAATAGCAGTATATCTTTAAGACTAACAAATTTTAAAATTTTAAATATTTATCTTACATTCCAATCACACTTCATGATTTCCTTTCTTATTTTTTTCATTTTGTTATTTTTATTCACCCAGAGCACTTAAAATTTTCATTTTAATCTCCCACCTTTATTTTCATCATTGTTTTAGTTTTAGATGTACATTTAAATATATTCAAAAGCACTTACTAGCAAGTCCTTTACTAAAGTCATCTCTCGATTGAATGAAGACTGCCTGCTAGCAGACATTTTAAGGAAAATTCGTGAGCATGATATTCTTTGAAGTTTTATAATTCAAATGGTTTTCCATAGTTGTGAAAATTAAGAGACAGCATATAAAACCTGTTTCACATGATGTTCGAATTTCTCAAAAATGTTACTCTATTTTTACCTATCATTTTATACTGACAGTGATAATTTCTAGTCTGAATTTTAGATTTATGATTTGTGGCTTTTATATATGAAATGACTTGTGTAATAATATTTAATTCATATTTCAGTGTTGTATTCCAATTTTCCTTTATGTTATGACTTTTTTCTTAGGGTAGGGCAACTATCATCATCCTATACAACACTTCCATTTTCTTTTCCTTTCTTTAAAAATTTGAACAAGAAAATAGTGTTCACCATCTCCTCCAGAGTTGGATAAGAGATGTTCCAATATCAAAGAAAAAGTGGCATGATTTCCCATTATTGCTGCATGGTAGCACTTTTCCTCTCTTATGGCTGGATTTTTCTCTTTCTGGGACTCAAATGTCTCTTCGCTATAAAATAAACCCTCTGGCTGATGGGCTATTAGCTATTTTCAATTATTTTTCTAATGCTGTCTTCAGTATCAGAAATGATGAGAAATTGAATATTTTCCTTAGAGAATATAAGTTGGCCCTATCTTGCTAGCTGTGTTCTACATATCCAAAATCAATAACCTCAGTTTCTTCCCACATTTCCTAAGATTTAAAGAAAAATTAGAATGCTGTAAATAAATGTGGTACCAGATGTACTCCAGCAAATGATAGCTCTTGGAATAGCATCTGAAATGACAATGTGTACTCACTTGGAATTCAGAAATGAAAATGTCCCAGTGCCTTGCTTCATTACTGAAGGGAATCAGCCTTATACCACAGCAATTGCCTGTTCCCACCAGCTGACAATGAAATGAATGCTCTGTAGGAGCTGAGATGATTGTGGCATTAAACTTAGCAGTCTCTCCATGATCCTGCAAGACTGCCATTGAATTTAAACTAAATCACTTCTGAGAAGAGTCTGTGTAGAACTTGTTCATCATTTAAAATCTGGAGGGGAAAGATGAGTGAAATCAAATGAGTTAGGAAAGACATTATCAGCTAAGAGACAGCTCAGGGATCTGTTTTAGATCAGGCTGAGAAAATAGGACATAAACAGCCAAACAGCTTGAGGAGAGTCAACATCATCTGTGGAAACCTGGATTGTTTTATTATTGTTATCAGTCATAATCATGATGATGATAATAATAACAGTGACCTGGTATTTGGTGAACACAAAACAATACACTAGCAATATAACTGGCTATAGAAAGCAAAGAACCATACAGGTTCTCTGTCTGATAAGCTTGGCATTGAAGCTACGTAGACTGTGACCAGAGAAGGAATACTGAAGGCATTAAGAGGTGGTAACTGAGATAAGAGAAGCAAGGACACATTACCATGCCTTTAGATGGAGATCATAATTCTTAGTCTCTTATCTAATCTTTTCCTTAGAAAGATGATGAGTAAAATATTAGTGCCAGAAGTGTGACAAATGAAGGGAGTCAGGCAAGGAGATTTTAGTATCTTTGGGTAAAACTCTCTGAATATCTCATTTAATATTCAAACCCAAGAAATCAGTTGGACCCTGATTTCTATTCTACATATGATGTAATTGATATTTGCAGTTATGGAAATAGTTCAAATATCTGGTGACCAGTAAGAAGGCCAAATGGCTAGAAGCAAGGTAGAGCAACAATGGTCCAGATTAGACCTTTGTAAGTGTTCATCTAATTGTGAAACATGCCAAACCCAAACTCTTTTTAATTATAAGAGAATTATGTTTAAAATTGCACTGTCTTGTCAGTTTACCTTTTTACTTTTGTCCAGTGTGTATCTGTCCCTTATAATTAGTTACGTTTCATGAAAGCATATAAGCACAATGATGATTGAGAACAGCCTTAATTTTAATAAGTATATAAATTAATAAGAAAAAAAGAAACTAAATATTTTAATTGCATTATCTTCAGTGATTTTGTTGTATGCTAGATTCATCACACAGTGAAAAATATGATTAAATATCCCAGCATGTTGTGAATTTTTTCTCTTTCCTTTGTAAATCTATTAATTATTGCTTGGTATATTTTGAGGTGTTTTGATGCATCTAAATTTAAAATATGGTAAACTAATACTTGTAAAACAATATTTTATCCTATATTTCTTTAATAGATTTTTAACTTAAACTTTTCTTTGCATGATATTATTGTAAGTATACAAATTTTCATTTGGTTAAAAATGTGTTATTCTATTCTTTGACTTTTACATATTTTAAAATATGATATTAATATCAGATTTTGTTCAATGATGAACGTATTTTTCTGCTTTGCTTTTCCACATTTCTGTATGCTGTCATTTAGGTCTGGGAGGTTGACGAAAGGTGCACGTGTTAAAGGTTGATTCCCTGGCATGGTGCTGTAGGGAGCTGGTGGAAACATTAAGAGGTGGGCCTAGTGCAAGGTCTTCAGGTCATTACAGGTGTCCCTTCAAAACAATAGTGGGATCCCAACCCATGCTCTTCCTCTGTTTTACTCCCTAGCTCACCATGAAGTGAATGGTTTTGAGGCAAAAGATTAGGGAGTGGCAGGCTGGCTGGGAAAGTAGGCATGACAAATTCACTGTAAAAGTTCCAGGACACAAGCACAGAACAGTTCCCAAACCCTTGCATGTGGACATCTACAAGAATTGGAGCAGTTTTGATATGACAACCTAGAATTGAGGGCAGCCTGAGGAGTGGGTGGAAAACAAAGACAAAATGGACAGTTGTCACTGAACTCTCCACTGCTGAGTTCTTTCACGATGCTCCACTCTCATGCTGTAGAGTGTACCTCTCACCCTACTTTTTTTAGTTCAAACTTGGTCTGCAGAGCATGTTTCATTTTCTGTCTTTAATAAATGTAATACCTTGCTAATTTTTGTACTTGTTTTGTCCAATTGTTTGTTCAAGAAAAGAAGAACCATCTTTCTCCACTGTAAAATTATAATTTTCCCTTAACAGGTAAATATTTTGAGAAGAAACACTTGGAACCTATGCAAATAATCATTTCCTGATCAATTTTTTACCTACTAGTTTTAGCATCCATACAGAATTTTTGCTTGAATCAGTTATTACGTTGATAATTATTAATTGAAGGTTTTCTATTTTCATCATTCTTCCTACGTTTATAGTTTGACATTGTATTATCAGTATACATGTAAGCTTCTCTCTTTCTTTCTTTCTTTCTTTCTTTCTTTCTTTCTTTCTTTCTTTTTTCTTTCTCTTTTTCTTTCTTCTTTCCTTCATGAGCATAAGAATTTTTGTTTGTTTGTTTGTCTTTAGAACTGGGGTTTGAACCCAGAGCCTTCACACTGAAATATATCTCTATTTTTTTTTCATAAAAATAATGGAGACAGAGTCTCCCTAAGTCCCTAAATTGCTCAGATTAGCTCAAACTTTCATTCCCCTTGTCTCAGTCTCCTAGAGTGCTAGGATTACAAGTGGCTATTATAGCTTCCATAAGGGCCAATGCCCAGTACATCTCAACGTACTGTTACGAAGCCATGAAATTCAGCAGGTTAGGTGTTTGGAATGTTCTTTCAGCCTTTGATATTTTCAACTTACTATAGGTTTATCAGGGCATAATTTCAGTGTAAACTGAGGAATTTCTGTACATACCAGTCTATTCTGTGGTAACCTTATATCATTTCTAAAATATAAAGTTCATTTTAAAAAAGAAAACAATATGTGCACACTAGGTATTCTTATTACAACATTGTGTGTTCTAGATCCTTAACACAGCTAAGAATACAAACACATATCTTCATTTTCCCCCTATATTTTCCAGTTCCTTTGCTACTTGGACTTTTTAATTCATTCAGTCAGTTAATTCTTTAAGATCCACTATGTGCCATACAGAATTTTTGGCACAAGGAAAGAAATGCAGAATAGTGTAAAGTCCTTGCTCTCTGGGAGTCTACCTTTTACACAGATGCCTTAGCCTTTGAGGACTATTAAGCTTTACTGCAAGATAACCTCAAGTGATTTATGATTCTCAACTCTCTTCTATTTTAAGTCTACAAGATTAGATAAGGTGTTCCTTACAATACTAATTGTTCAATACTAAAGTTTATTTTATGTGTATTTTTAGTAAAAATCAAAATTCTAATTTTTTTGTGGCTAAGTAAATAGATTTATTTTTAAACACATCAAAGGAAACATGTCAGATTTTAACTTTTTTTTTTCAGAATGGCAAAATGTAACTTGAAATATGTGGAAAATAACTGTAAAACAGAAAAAGATGCATTTACTCTCTGGGATAGGTATTTGGGGATTTGTGTACAGATTCCTTAAAACATCCAATTTATTTAAAAGGAAATTTTGAAAAAAATAAGAAATTATTCATATTGGTGCTTCCAAAAATCAAACTATTCGCCACAACCTTAACTTGTGTAAAGTATATAGAGATTTATACAACTAAGAACATTCTAAAGACATATGTCTTCCCCATAAAATTATATTTAAGGAAAAATCTTGTCTTCTTTTATAATTTTTGGTCCTAAATTTTCCTTTCAGTTACTAAAAATTATTTTCCTAAAATTATAACATTTTAAATTGAATGTTTGTTTAATTTATTTTCTAAATTTCTAATTAAATAAAAAATATTGTGAAAACCTGAATTTAATTTGATTACTGCTTTGATCTGTATGTTCTATAAACTTTCAATTTATACAGATTATCATTTCAGAAACATTCTATTAGTTTGCCTGATTTATTCTTTTTAATTTCTTGCCCCATTTGTCACTTCACAAAATATTTTCCTATTAAAAATATTAACTTTCTTTACTTAAATCCATTCTTTTTAACTTTTATTGAATAGTGTGCTGAAAATGTGTCTTTTAATTTTTTACTTTTTGGATTTCTATGGATTTTGTTTTCTGTTACATGGACAATTTTTGTAATTAATCTGTAAATTTAAAAAAAGATAATTCTTATTAATAGTGTATAGATTTTGGTAAGTATCAATTATTTACAATAATTGGTTATCATTTTTCTCTGTGTTCTTGTTTTATTTTAAGTTAGGCACAAACAATAATGAGCTCTTAGCCAGAACAGTTAGTGGAGGAGAACTATTTGGATTCAAATACTCTTCAAACTATTTCTGTGTGAGTCAAAGAATATCTTGGTTGGAACACCCAGCCTTCTGTGCCTCAGTCTCACTACCTGAAAACTGAAGATGACAATGGTATTTGTCCTGTAGGGTTCACATAAGGATTAAATAATTAAGAGATATAATTAAAACATACACATAAGCACAATATTGTATAAATATTAGCTATTATTATCATATTTGCTTTAAACTCTACTTGAAAGTTACATTGTTTGGTTTTCCTCATTCAGTTTTCCATTTTTGATTTTTTTGCTTTAGTTTTATGTTATAGTAATGCAGTTATTGTACTTTAGTTTTCATTTAAATACAATATACCATTTTTGATGAATGATTTAGACAAGATCATTTCAAAAATAATTTCTATGCTAATCCTGTCATCTATCATTCTGTATTTACTTTATTTCATGTTTTGGGGGATCTAATATCTGTGATTGTTTTCATTGCATGAACTTTCATTTGTTTGGCTTTGCTTTATAACATTAGAAGTCTCAAAATGCCATTTCTGTTTCTGTTTGTTTGTTTGTTTTTGAGATAGGGTCTCACTAATTTGCCAAGACTATTCTCAAACTCATGGGCTCATGTGACTCTCTTGCCTCAGCCTCCCAAGTAACTGAGACTACAGGTATGTGCCACTGTGCCCAGTCATAATGCTGTGTTTGAAAACACATTTTAAAAATCACATGAAACAACCAACCAAAACTCTTTCCAAGTTAATCATTGATCTTGTCTCACAAACTCACCCGACAACTTTGACCCTTTTTATGATGGAGGAAGCATTTTGTGATTTTGGCTTTCCTTCCTTGCATCTGATGTCTGAATACGTAATCTAATCTAAGGGACCATTTTATTGGATATGAGAGAGAGCTCAGTTCAACCCAGGTTTTGGTCTAATGATTATTTGGAATAAGCAACAAAATTCTCTCTCTTTAAATCTCTAATATTGCACCAACATTTTCTCTCACAGCTCACTATTTTCTACTTATTAACTTGCAAAAAGAAAAGAAAAAGGTGATTTTTAAAGAAAATGGTAACTATTTTTGCATGATATAGCTATAAGGAGGCTACTTTTGTTTGCAAAATCTACTGGTGCCAAAGGAGGCTCTCCTCTGAAAGGGGAATGACAATTTAGACTAACAGAAATAGAAAATGTAAAAAATGGGGATTGTCATCTTGTTTGTGTACTGTGTGACTTCTTCAAAAAGACATTTGGAAGGAACTCCCTGCTGCCGGGCGGCACGAGGAGAGACCCAGAAATCGTCCGCCTCCACCTGCCGGTCCCTGTAGTGGGAAGGAACTCCCTGCCGCTAGGTGGCTTGCACAAAGAGAGCCAGCAGATCCACCGCAGCCCACTGGCCACTGACTATGCGAGCTTGTTTCCTGGCAGCCAGTCAGGAGCAGGGACACACAGCCAAGTAAGCCCTGTGCACCTGCAGGCCACCATTGGAAGCCCTTGCTTCCTTCAGGCAGCCAACACCCACTGGGAGAATCAGGCAAGCACACCCCTGTGTGCGTGCCGCCATAGTGTGAGTCCCAGGTTAGGCAGGTAGGTTGAGAGAAGCAGCCCCTCCACCAGGCACCCCTGGTCATTGGGAAAGCCCCAGTGTAGCTGTACAGGTCTGGAGAAGTCCACCTCACACCCTGTTTCCTCCCTGTAATCCTGGGGTCAGAGGAACCCAGGTGTCTGTCCTGTTCCCCTACACCTTGGAGGGGCAGCCATTGTGGGAAGTGCCTGGGACCCTACAACCAGCTTGTTGGGAGGAACCCAGGAGAATGACAAGAGAAAGGAGCAAAAGACAATCTCAGACCTCCAGGCCACAGAGAACAAATCTGGGAGATAAAGTCATGGAAGAAAATGGAAGTCATACACTTCAAATCTCCGAGAGGATAACAATGGAAATAAAGAAACAACTTCATGAGACTGTAAAAGTAATCAGATCAGAAATAATATCTCAGATGAAAGAAGAAATGAAAAGCATGATGAAAGAATTCCTAAGTATATCTAAAGAAGACTTACATAAAAAAGAAGAGCATAAGAAAATGTTGGAAACCTTGAATGAACAATATAGAAAGGAATTACAATGCATGAAACAGATTCAAAAGGATATCCAGGAAATTAAAAAGTCAATCAAAAGCTAGCCAAACCACTTGAAAGAGACTGAAGATAAGACTTTCAGACCTTGAAGACAGGATTGCAGCTAGCGATTGCGAAAGGAAAGATTTTTTTAAAATAGCAAGAAATCAGGAAACTACAATTCAACGGCTGCAGGGTGATATGAAGAGAAGTAATTTAAGAGTGATAGGCATTAATGAAGAAGCAGGGGTCAACACGAATGAAACAAAAACACTATTTATAGAAATGATAGCGGAAAACTTCCCAAACATGGGAAAAGGATCTGGTATATGGATAAGTGTGGCATATAGGACCCCAACTAGTCATAACCAAAGTAAATCTACACCCAGACATATAATAATCAAGAGCCCAGAAATTCAGCACAAGAACAGAATATTAAAAGCTGTTAAAGAAATAGATCACCTATAAAGGAAAACCCATCAGAATCACAACAGACTTCTCAACACAAACCATCAAGTCAAGAAGAGTTTGGAGTGAAGTATTTCAAATCCTGAAAGAGAACAACTTCCAACCCAGACTGATGTACCCTGCAAAACTATCTTTCAAAATGGATGGAAAAATAAGATACTTCCATGATACAGAACAACTGAAGGAATTCATGACCACTGAACCAACCCTACAGAGAGTGCTGAAGGATACTCTAGAGAGAGATGAAGATGACCATGGTTTCAGGAACAGCAGCAGAGGAGGATTGTCAAACAGGACAGGCAACTGAATGAAGAACAAAAGCAGAAGGCCAACAATAATAGCATGGCAGAGACAAACCAATGTTTGCTGGCTATAACCAATCATGTAGATGGCCTCGATTCAGCAATAAAAAGAAACATAAAGAAACAAGGTCCATTAATACACTGCATATAAGAAACAGATTTAACTTAAAAGGAAATTCATAGACTGAAAATCAAAAGAGAAAAAACAATTGGTCCATGCAACAGAAGACCAGAAAAAAGCAAGGATAATTAGCCCAGCAACCACAAAACGGATAAGAAAGATATGGCATTTTCATACAATGGAAAGCTACCCAGCTACAAAGTAGGATAATCTTGAGGTGTGAAGCTGACTTGCTGCTCTGCTAGGTGCTATAAAGGCAGCCAGACACAGCAAGTTACATAGCAAGAGGAAAAAAGTGATGTGCTCCGGTGTGTGCCCTGGCTCACTAATACTATGGAACATGAGACTGGATTTCCTATAGTCCTCATAATTGGGTCTGAATAGTTAAAAGAAATTACAACCATGAGGAGTACAAAAGTTTGGAAAACTATGGTTACATTTAAGGTAGGTAGTTTTCCCCAAGTCATACTTAAGCCCTCAAAAGACTTCTAATTTGAGAATTTTCTTTGAAAAGAATAAACCCTAAAAGTTGCAGATCATACATCTATTACAGTAATGGTTTTTAGCATTTTAGAATTTGAGATCACTTTGACAAAAATGATAAAGCATTGGATTCTTCTGTAAGAAAAAATAAACGCACATTTCTAAAAACAAAGTTTTGTCTAAAATTTAACCCTTGTTAGAAATCCAGAAACTTAGATCACTTTTTTCTCCTCAAAACTTAATTATACACAGTACTCTGTTTCTGTTTGTTTCTTGCCACAATAAGCACCTTTGATTTCTGCTGTAACTATTTTTAAGTTGTTCTATCCTCACCCTGCCCCACTGTACCCTTGATAATTGGTTATGTTTTATATCCTCCTTTTTCAGAAAATCACTTCTATTAATTTGTCATTTTGTACGTCATATTCTTTCACATTCTCACTATGTACTTTTGATTATACTAATCAAATTTATTTGAACTGTACTAGAACCTCCATGAAGGTAAGGGAGTAGAGTCCATCTGTTCATTACTTTCATTCACAGCATCTTTCACAATGGCTAGATGTGACTGACACTCAATAAATATTTATTGAGTATAATTGAGTTTTGTTATTCAGATTTATTACAGCATCATTTTATTGCCTCCAGTAATAATTAAAATTTTTAATAATGTGACATAATGTTTGTATCTGCTAAAGAATGACTAGCAAGTCTTTCATGAAAAATTTATGGGTTACTAATAAATAAAATGAGCATAAATTTGTCATCTAAACAAGGACATTTTGGAGAGTGGAAAGCAAGTCTATCGATATTTATGCTGGAATATCAGGCATAAGACATACACTGTGTTGAGCAAAGCAGGAAATATAGTCATTATGTCTATGAGGGAAGTTATTTCGAATTAAGATCGATGCCCATCCTTAAATTCATGTTGAAGTCCTAAACCTCAGGGCCAGAATGTGATGTGCCTGAAGAAAGGACCTTTAAACAAGTGATTAAGGCAAAGTAAAGTCTTGTAGATGGGCATGAATCCAACATCATTAATGTTCTTATAAGCAAAGAATATTAGCACACAGACAGAAGATCCTGTGAAGATGGAATTCAGACATCTACAAACCAAAGACAAGAAGACTCAACATGAAACCAATTCTGCCAACAGGGTTGGGCTTATATTCTCTAAAACTGTGATGAAATGAATGAATTTCTAAATTCCTTTTTAAAATTTATTAACTGATATGCAAAAATATAAAAGTTGTACATAATGGAGTACCATGTAATGTCCAATACATATATATATTGCTTAATATTTAACTGAGGTTGACATATTTGCTTCCTCAAACATCTCCTTACGATTAAAAGGTTCAAAATCCTTTTAGTAGTTTTGAAATGTGCAGTACTTTATTACTGTCTATAGTCACTATGCTGGTGAATACTACAGTGAGTTCCCAACTTAGGAACATTCAAGTCGTGACTTTTCGCAGATACAAACAGACTTCACATTGCAAACATTTGTAGATGCAAACAAATCACAGAGGTCACTCACCTGTCTGCTGGACATTGTCACAGCTGTGTCACTGCATGTTTACTGCACAGTGCTACAGTACAGTTGGACATCACCATATTTGTGTGTGTGCGTGTGTGTGTTTATGCTTTACATGGCATAGTTGTGTCTGTGATGACACAAGACAATGATGATGAAGACTTACTTTGTCAAACTTATGAACAAATCTGACTTATGAACATTCTCCCAGAATGGAGCTCATTCGTAAGTCAGTGACTTACTATACTACGTTTCTGTGGTTTAAGACACCAGTCTGGTATTTGGTTATGACAGCCTAAGCAAACTAATACTGTTGATCTGTCTGAAACTTAAAAAATTTTTTTTTGCAATTTTAAACATATATTTTATTTCTTTATGGAAGTCATAAAACAGTGCATCACCAACCAATTGACTCCTTATGTGGTTGATTTACGTGATGCTTTAAAAAAATTAAATTAGGGCCAGGGATATTGCTCAGTGGCATAGTACCTGCCTGGCAAGCATGAGATAGTGAGTTTGATTGCTGGTACCAAATAAACAAAACAAAAAACAAACAAACAAAAAATTAAATTAAATTAAATTAAATTAGGGTTTCTTGTGTTCCTTGAGACCTCAGAAAACTTCACGACACGTGGGTCTCAATTCTCCATGGGAACAATGCCATATTTATTGATTGATAATCGTGTGGCCCTTGGCATTTTAACCTTTGCTCTGGAAGTACTCATTAAGTTGTCTTGCTGGGTAAAATTATCAGTATTATTCCCTTTTCATTACTATGTGTTCTTGCAATTGGTTTATCTTTGGAAAGCCGAATACAGCAAAGGAGATTGGATGCCCCTTTTTAGATATACACTTAATCGTTAATCATAAGCATGGCTTTGAGGCTTGGACAGACTTTCTAGTGCTATAATCAATCAAATTCAGTTCTGAACAGGTTCTGTAGTTTAGCAGAAAATTGCAATTCGGTCATTTGTTATGGGACTGTTTCCTTTCTCCTAATTCGGGTTCAGCCCTGTCACAGAGGAGGCATCCAGCCTGACTCAGGGTTTGTTGTTTGTTTGTTTGTTTGTGTTTATCACATGAACATTGTGACTGGGTTTGACCTCTCAAATGTAGGATAGTGTCCTTTTCTCTCTCCTGTATTTCAGGTTGCTAATAGTCCATCTCTTTCTCATAGCTTAGCGCTCATAAGGATGTTAGGTAGGTAACACTCCTCAAATCAAAGGTTATTCTGTTCCCTAACCCTGCCTTTTGGCAGAAGAGCATCAGAGGAAACATTTCCCTAGCAATGAGAATTGGACTATAACTGTTTCCTTTTGATATCTACTGCGTAGTCAATATTGGAAGGGTCCTTATCGTATGAATCCAGCATCCTCCTTTGCTAGATGCTGAAAGAGTAACTACAAATATCAACCGTAAGCTTGGTTTCAGAAAGTTTCCAGTCTGACTGTGTAATATCTTTGAGTAGGTAATGAGTATTTATAAAGGCATTTTATTGAATTAGCTGTAAAAGAATCCTCTTTCCCTACATTACCCAAATAGAGGTCTGTTTCTACACCATTCCCCCATTACCCTTACCCCCCCCAAATTGTAGCAAAGCTAACGTTATGTGGGAAACTCCCCACTCCCTCCTTGTCACCCTGCACTCCTTATTCAAGTCCCAGGTGGAGTGACATAGTCTTCAGCTTGTCTGGATTTAGACCAACTGGGCTCTGACTTCGGTGGGTTATTCTGTTTCTGTATGTCTCCAAGTTTTATTATATTATCTTCCTATCTCTGAACACATAGAGTAGTTTTGAGGGTTAAATAGATAGCACTTATAATGTCCATTAGCCAGTATCTGCCACAAGTTTCTCATATAATAGTTGTTGACAGACAAAGGTATGAAAGAAAAACAGGAATGAAGACAAAAAAGGGAAGTACTTGTAATATATTCTTTGTGGAAAGAAAAAAGTGTATCATTTTAAAATTAACTTTTATATTCATTGTGTCATGTTCACAATAGCCAAGATATGCAATAAATCTAAGTGTCCATGAATAGATTAGTGGATGAAGAAGATCTGGCACATTTACATAATAGAATACTATCTCTGCCATAATATAAAGGAAAGAAAATCTTGTGGTGCATGGTATGGTGGTGCACACATTATTAATCCCAGAGATTTGGGAGTCTTAGGCAAGAGAATCACAAGTTCAAGTTCAAGACCAATCTCAGTATTTTAGCAAGACTCCGAGACAAAAAATTGGGTGGGGGGAGAGTGTCGCTCAGAAGGTGTCACCCCTGACTTTGATCCCTGCTATTGCAAAGACAAAAAGAAGAAGAAGAAGGAGAAGGAGAAGGAGAAGGAGAAGGAAGAAAAAAGAAGAAAGAAAAAGAAAAAAAAAATCTGTCATTTGCAAGATGGATCTAGAGGACTTTATGCTAAATTAAATAATCCAGATACAGAAAAACAAATGTCTCATGATCTTACACATACATACTCTAAAAAAGTT
>RJWT010005121.1:18676-31769 GCA_004365215.1 Cuniculus paca | reverse complement strand
ACTATTTTGTAGAACATGACTAACTCTCACACTACATATGTAGGACATTGACTCTAGGGGGAAGCAGCTCTGAGCCAGGTGTTCAGAATACAAGGATGACAAAACCCTGACCCTACCATGCTCCTTTCTGGTAATTTTATGAGGCTGGCAGGATGAATCTCACGTCCCCAAGACAGGACAGGCACAGCACCATGGAATTTCAGAAGAAAGAACTGACTTACGTCAGAGGACGTCAGGGAAGTGAAGGAATTTGTACATAACTTTGAAGGACAAACACGGTGAGGACATGTAAAGATGGAGAAAAAAAAGGCAAGGGTGAAACAGGCTCCAAAGCACAACATGGGAAGACAGATGCTTATTTAGTTTGGTAGAATCAGGGAGAATGAGGCAGCTGATGGTAAGAGAAAAGGCTGGGGACGTGAAGAATGTTTAATGCATTTAAAAAAAAAATCAAGTCATGGAGAGTTGTTAAAGATTTCTGGATAGGAGAATGATACGAACTTAAACCTTATTTAGAATACAATGCATAGAGGGCTTGGCAGTGAGATGAACATGGAAATGGTTTAGGTAAGAGATCGGGATGGAAAGAAGCAGGTGGATGTGAGAAGAATTAAGAAAATACAAGCAACAAGACTGAGTAGGCAACAATTTGGTGATGGAACATGGAGCAAGGGATTCTTGCTGGGTTCCAAAGGCACTGGCAGAGGGAACACTCTGGGAGTAAGTTAAAGAGTGTGATCTTAAAACCTGCGAGGTGAAGGATGAATGAGACCAGCAGTGCAGAAGCTGACGAGCAGTCAGAACACCCTCTGGGGCGTCTCCTGAAAAATTTGAGCTGAAGATTCAGGTGGGCGTTGAGTCCATGTGTTTGTGAAGGTAGATCCAAGAACAGGACAGAGGACCAGACACAGGTATGGATAATGCCAGCAGGAGGAACTGTGGTGAAAACAAGGTAAAGGGGAGGTATTGTCAGACAGGCTAGAAGAGAGCCTGAAACACACATCAGGACCAAAACCAAGGAAGGAGAATGTGCCTAGAGGGTAGATCAGCAGTTTTAAATGCCACAGACCAAAAAAGAAGGATGAGGCAAGAGCACAGGCCATGGACTTGTTTGTCTGGATTCACTGATGACCCTTATGAAAGCCATCAGGGAGAAGGCGGGACGGAGGTGGCAGCAGGTGTAAACAGCAAAACAAGTGACTTTCCCATGGAAAATGTCACTGGGGTTAGCCAGTAGCAGATCACTTCAGCAGAGTGCTTCAAAAACTGCTGAAAGCAAAACAGATTGTAGCAGTTTAAGAGTGATTGGTGAGGAAGCAGAAGCTGGGAATGTTCCTTCTTTCAAGATATTTGGAGGCTGAGACCGCAGTCGCAGAAATAAACTTGCAGAAGGTCATATCCAAGAATGGTTTTAATATTTAAAACAGTATAATTTCCTGGGGCTTATAGATTTTCTTAGATGTTCTTCTTAGACTTTCTAGGGAAAAAACAGCACATCTAAGAATGAGGCTTAAAGAAGGAATTTGACATAGAACACAGAGCTCTGGAATCAAGCTGACAGCAGTAATAGCTCCAACTCTGACAGGTGCCGACCATGTCCCAGGCATACCACATAACCTTCTGAAAGCTGTTTTCCTCTTTCCTGAAACGGGGGAGCTGGTCTTGGAAGTTTCTGCCTCATGGGATTGTTGTACAGAGCCAATGAAACAAAACAATGTTTGTAAAGTACTCTGTCAGTAGACACACAATAAATGGTAATAATAATAATAATTGCTGCCTGACACGGAAACTTGCCAAAGCATTCCCTCAGCGCATTAACATGAGAGGGCTAAGGACTTTCATGTGTAGTTGATTTCAGTGAAGCCCTAAAGTTCAAGTTAATACCAACAGGGTTCCAGATTAAGCACTACTTTCAAACACTGAATTATTTTAGACTCCCAAGAAACCTCACAATATAAAGAAATTTCATTCAGTTTTAAAGTCGTAATATGGATTTGCTTCTGTTACCATTAAAAAAAACAACTTTACTATTCTCTCTGGTTGATGATAAATTAACACACATTGATAAGAAAATTCTGCTTCTACTCTACTTCTTTAAGAATATTGACTATGTCTACAGTAATTTGGAATAGAAAAGCATTTCCACGTTATCTCAGTTGATCCTTGAGATAGTCCCATAAAGCAGACATGATTATTTTTACATATTAGAAAAATGAAGGCTTATAAAGGGTAAAGCGTTTATCTGAAGATACTCCTGTGTGATATAGAGCTAGACAGGACATCCGCCTAAGACTGCACCTTTCTTTACAACATCCATGGCATTTCCTGGATTTGGACCTGCAGCAGCCCTCCACCTGGTCCTCAAACTCTGGGATCCAACATCCCCTGAGTGATCTGTAGACTAGTAAGTAAAGATCACCTACTACACAGAGAGCTGGTTTCAGAAAGATCATGTGCCCCTAATTTTTACTGGCTCCAGCTGGGTGAAAATGATCCTGGATCTGCTCAATCAAAATGAATCCAGCACAACACAGCAAGAGTCATACTTAATGCCAGTACTGCGATGCAGCTCCCAAAATTCTGCTGGAAAACAACTGTTAGGAGTTGGGAAAGAGGGTCCATGGAACACCTGGATGCTTCCTCTGAATGAAGGTGCCTGATCGGAGCCACTGCAACCAAAAATGCCTGGGGCAGAACTTGAACTGTTGTGGTGTGGAATAATCAAATATGCAGATCTGTTGCTATCGATAACCTGCATTCCCCTTCTAGGTTCAGAAGCCCCAGGGTGCATGACAGCTGCTCTACCTGATCTGTAAAGAGGGTCTGGGAGCTGTGAGGTTTGGCTGGTCTCAGCACTTCCTTACACAGTTGCTTTATATGGACAGCCCCAGGGGAGTCATCTCCTGTTATTGTGATGATGATGATGATGATGATGAGTACAAAACAACTACTAATGGGAGCGGTGTATTACAGTTTATAAAGCTTCACTCTCCTGTGTTGCTTTTGCTTTCTCTGAATTTAGAAAATGAAAATAAACTGAAAATCCATCAATCCATCAATCAATCAATCTGCCCATGGCTTGGACCAAACAAACCATCACTTCTCCATATTATGGTCTTCAAAGCCTTTCCTGGTCTGGCCACACATAATGGGTGATATCCATGTTCTGAACATACTCCCCTAAGCATGCTGTGATTTAGAAAATACTCCCAGAAATTAGAAGGCACAGGGGTGAAGTCACATAAAAATGAAACCATTCAAAAAGCAACTGAAAAACAATTACTCTAAGAGGGAAAAACAAAACCTTTTATTTAAACATTGAACTTAATTTTTTAATGAGTTATTTTTTCCAGACCTCCCTTATGGAAGTGACATAAGCAAAATGCAAAAGTACACTGCAGATGTATTAGCAAAAGTGATCCTATTTCATCGTTACCATAACAACATATAGAATTTACCAATTTTAATGTGTTTGCTGGGAATTTCACTTACTATCACTGTCTGCCTGTGGTTTAGCTATCTTAATTACTATGTTTCTTCTAACAGAAGTGTTGGTGGCATTTCTCTTGCTTACATGCAAGGTAGATGTGTTTCTTCATCTTTCCCTCTCTGTATTCATAATTAAAAACCTACCCATGGGCAAAATTTTAAAATACTGTAAAATCAGAGTAATAATAAAATCACAACTTACAAGTACCATAATTTGCAATTGCCACAGTTATTAACTATACAGCTGCTCACTCCATTTACTTTGAGACAGGCAAGATAGACTACAGCTATCAGGAACTGCTAGCACCCTGGTTATGATTCTATTCCTGTCTCTTGTCAAGAAAATAGCATGGGATACTGATGGATACATTGATGTTACATAGGTATGAATCTGAATATGGACACATTCGTTTTAAAAGGCAAATCAGACTTTGCGATTAACAAAAATAATCTGGAGCATAGTTTGGAAAAGACTGAGATTAGAGTCAGAAAGACTGGCTGACATCAAAGAACATGAGGACAGGGGTTCAGGTTGGAATCTGACAAGTCTGGAAAGCAGAGAAAAGGGGAGCTAAGAAATTACCAGACTGGAGAAAGCTCCTCTGAAGTGGTGAACCCCAGGATCTCAGGGTCTGGGAGGAAAGGAGACTCGAAAATGGTGGTCAGACAAAATTTAAGAGTTTGAGATGGGGCTGCAGCAGTTATGGTGAATCCAACTACGGAGAGTTAGGTGGACTATTGTGAAAAACAAGATCTATCTTTCCTGAGGAGGCCAAAGAGTCTGGTGAGTTACTACCCTTGAATCTGGTTTATTGGAATTCGAGCACATGACAGTTAGAGGTAGAGTAGGAAGAGAGGCTGTGGGCCTGGCACTGAGTGCATGACAGAAGATAAAGAAAATAAACAGCAAGAAGATATTTTGAATGAGACCAATAAATAAGGAAGCAGAAATATTCTCAAGTGGAAGGAATGCATACATTCCTCTTGGCTGATGGAGAGAGAGGAAATTACTCTCTTGGGTTTCAGAAAGTTAAGAAGGATATGGTGTCATCAGTAGGGGCAGAGTAGAAGTTAGTTAATTCAGGGAGGGAGGAGTGATCAAACAAATGCAAGATGAAGGGCCGGGGATTTAGCTCAGTGGTGTAAGCACCTGCCTGGCCAGCGCAAGGTCTTGAGTTCGATTCAGGATGCCAAAAAAGAAAGAAAGAAAGAAAGAAAGAAAGAAAGAGAAAGAAAGAAAGAAAGAAAGAAAGAAAGAAAGAAAGAAAGAAAGAAAACCCCACAAATGCAGGATGTCACATCCTAGTACACAGAAAGCCAAATTCTAGCAATTTTCTCCAAACACCATATAACATCACTGAACTTTCAGTCACTCACATTGTCGGACTTTTTTACACATAAACTGTCATTGTATTGGCATTCCTGTGGTTGCTTATTCATCTCTAATTGAGATCAAATTAAGAAATATTTATTGAATGGCCTTCCAAGTGCTATGGTTCTGAAAATGAATAGGAAACAACCCTTGACCTCAGAGAGCACACAGTTTATAGTTGGGAAACAAATATGATAACCGATAATTATATGAATATTTGGCAAGTCAAGTCCAGAAACAAAAGTGAATACAGGAGTCAAAAACCATCCCATGTACTTTATATTTATCCCCTAGCAAAATCTCATTTTTAGCCCATTACTTTGAATAGTCTAGACAGTCTGTAATCTTGATTTTTGGCATTTAACTTGTGGATCATTTGCAGTATTTTAAATGTATTAAGCCTCAAATAAATACAAAGAATTTTATTTGAGTAATTTTTGAGATGAATGAGACTTAAAAGGAAAATAATTTATTTTTGATTGGTGACAGTATCAAAGGCCTTACCTAATTCTGATAATTCCACCTTAAATACATATACCTAACACATAAAAAATACCCAAAGTCTTTAAGTAGTGAACATTGATTATTTGGAAGGAATAGTTTCTGTTTAAGACATGGCCTGTCATACTTCCAACTTACAGTGAGTCAAGCAATGGAACCTACTGAAGTGAGAGTAAAGCTATATGAAAGAAAAACAGTTTGTATATCATGATACCGGTTTTATAAACATAATTAAAATCATAAAAAGTTTGTCCATTCATAGAAAAATTATTAAGATGGCTCTATAGCAAACTGCTAACCAAGATTATTCTGGGTGGAGAGAGACTAACATTGTGGGTGAGCCATGTATTTTATGCTATATATTTCCATAAAACTATACTTCAATTATGAGTAGGCATAACTTTTTTAGTTAGAAGAAAATAAATCTATGCAACCACCTTAAGAGGATGACACATGTCTATGCCTACGTCTAATACAGATTTATTCTTGAAGACGTATTGCATTTTATTGTACCTGTAGCTCAAAAGTACTCTGCTACTTCCACAAGGGAAAGGCACCTTGTCGGTCTTCCCTGTTCAGTATGTTTCTTAACAAACTGAAAGTCCTCTCCCAGTGTTAAGTACACCTACTGTCTGCTACCACCTCTAACACCCACTAATCTCACCATTCACCCTCCACTCTAGCTACTTGGTTTCCTTGTTGACCCAGGATCCTTCTGTCTATATGTTTGCTTATTGTAGAGACTCCTCTCATGTGGAATGGCTTTCCTTCTGTCTGTATAAATCTACTAGTGCCTCCATGTCTAGCGTGAATCCCACCTCTTCCATGAAGGCCCCTGTGACTCATCAATTCTTTCTCCTTTCCATAGTTACATCCATTACAATCAAGATGCACAATTGCTTATTTCATTACATTCTAATCTTGTAACTTAATACTGTCTATCTATTAACTTAAACATCAATAAATAATGAAAACTTTCCTCTAGTTTCATTCATAAGAGGTGGCATCTCAGCCACTCTGTGTCACTTCTTGGATGTGTATTTTTGGTGTTAGACTTCAGTGAGGCATAAGGCTAAGGGCACAGGATTTGGATTCTGTGTATGAAACTCAGTTCCAACGCATTCACTTCTTAACACTTGAACTCACCATTTCACTCCTAGAGCCTGGGTTGACTTTTCTGTAAAGTGAGACTAATCATTTGTATCTCTAATTCCTTAGACATATTAAGACAAGTAACAAATTAATCAACAGAATTAAACAAACAAACAAATAAATAAATAAATAAATAATGATTATTTTTCTCACTCAGGAATTAAACAAGGGGACATGCAGAGTCATTATGTAAACCAGAATGGGTGACTTTCAGAATGGTCAAAGGGAAAAAAATAACTAGCAACGCTAAAACTCAAGGACTAGATTAAAGGTTTAGAAGGTTCTGTGTTGCTCAATGTGGCGGCCACTGCAGTTCTGGTGGAGGACTTACAGTGTATGAAAATAAAAAATGACATAAAGGGAGTGACTTCTGCAAGTCATCTAAGAATATTTCGTGTCCCTGGGGAAGTGGCAGAACCTGGTTCCTGGAATGACTTCTCCAAGAGCAGTGTGCTGACACGTGAAACCTTAGATGGGCTCAACAGACTCAACCAAATACGCTGCCTTGGGTTGAGTATTCGTGGCACAGCTTATCTCTTCCTGGGCATCAATAGCAAGGACCGCAGCAAAAAAAAAAAAAAAAAAAAACACATCCTCTGTCATGGTTTAGCTCTAAAATATCGCCTCAATGTCATCACGTGTTCACAGCTGGGTCTTCTGGAAGGTGACTGCATAACGGAGGCACTATATTCATCAGTGGGTTGAACCGTGGATGAGTTCATAGCTGAATTTGCTGTTAGGAGATGGGGCGTGGTCAGAAGTGGAGGGTCACTGAACGGGTGTATTCTTGGCCTTGGGTCCTCCCTTCTCTTGCTGTGATTCCTGACTGCCACTGGCAGAGCAGCGTTCCTCATCATGTCCTTCTACCAAGTCATTTAGGCCTTGGGCCCAGCCAAGCATGCATTGACTGAATCCTTTGAAACTATGAAGCAAAATAAACCTCTCCATTAACTCGTGTCACCTTGGCCCTTCTTCCTCTTCTCATTTTACTAACCACCCACTAACCACCACAGGTTAAGGTTGATACATTGTGTCAACTTGAGAAGTTTAGAAGTTTAACTGAGAGACTCAGCAGGGAGCCAGGGTTCTTACTTTGTAAATATCCTCATCCTGTGCAAAGGAAGGCCAGGACATTTCATGAGTGCTACACCACCCTGAAGGAGTAGTGGCCTGTGTACAATGTAAGGGAGGAGAGGAGGCTTGTTTTTGCTCCCTTTTTCTCTGGCTGCAGCCTTAAAGTGTTGCCTCAGTGTCAGGCCACCCTGCCTTGGAGCCAGCTGATTATGGACTGAAACCACCAAAAACTGTAAGCTAAATAAACCTTTTCTTCCCTAATTTTGGATGTCAGGTGTTTGTCTCAGCAACCAGAGAAAGTAACCAAGACACACCCCCACTGGAATTTTTCTATGGGGTATTATATAGGATTATGAATGTGCTAGGAAAACGTACGTCATTTGAACATACTTTCCCAGGTCATACCATCCAAATTCTGGTAATTTATTCCAGAAAATAGTAATTTTTTCAAGATGTTCTGGCATCTCATTCCCATTTCTGTACTTAAAACAAAGTCTATTTTCCACACACTGTTCTTTCGGAGGACATACGTCCCTCTCTGGGAAGGCTACCCCTGGACGGCTACCTCTGAATCATGGTTCACTCCTGTTGCTCCTCCTAACTCCAATACCCTTCCTTCAGCCTTAGTAAAATTCTCTTGTGCAAAGCAGTTTTAGAAAGACAATTGAGGACCTATGAGTCATAAGTATCAAGACAGCTTGAGGGATTTTTGTCTCAAATAAAACTGGACTGACTGCAGCATCTAGTTTTAGCTCCAGGAAAAGACAAATCAAGGTGAACAATGATAAGATGGAGGAAAATTCCTTCTTTCAAAAAGAACTCAGCTTAGTCTTTTAGACAATTCAACTAATAATTCAATGTATCCTCTGCCAAAGAATAAAGAAGATCTCTAGATATATTTCCATGACTGAGGTTCTGGACAGCATAAGGTAATCTTCAAACAGTTCACCAAACGATGCAAAAGCCAGATGTGGAATCATGAAGCTAACTCTGGTGTTGCTAGGAACCAGCTCTGCGTATGTTTAGTAGTAAATGCTTGTGTTTCCGATCACTAAAGTTTTTGTTGGCATGGGAAGAGGGGGATGGGTTAGTTGATTAAGTTCCCAGAACATGGAAAGTCTACACTTGAAATGCTTTTTAATTGCTGGTACACAAAACAGTGGCTAATAGAAAAGGTCACAAATCTCAGGCAGGTGGGTTTCTTGGGAAGGGTCTATCACATGATCTTCAACTTCAGGGTGATGATCATTTTGGAGGATTCCTATTTGCCTTTGAGGGCAAGTTTTAAAAGTTTATCCTGTACAGATTTCAGGGTGTATAACACAGGAATCCAGATTTTTAAATGCTACCTCATTGAAGACCTCTAAGATTTTATAGTATAAATGTCATTCTTTATACTGAGTGTTAAAATAAACTCTAGATCACATTTTCATGTAGAAATTCTGGTGTCAAAAAGGGAAGGTTAGTAGTGTCTGGTCAGATAATTTTGGGCCTAGCAGAACCTATTAAAAATTATAGTCAAGCCATTAAAATTATGCCTTATATCCCATGTGCTATAAATGTAAATCTTTTTACTTTAGAATTATTCACTTGAGAGTCTCTATTTCATTATTGTCATTTTTAAAGAAACCACCTCTTCTTCTCTCACCCCAAGAGAAATCTGATTGCAATTGGAACCTGCGTGGAAGGTCTGATGCCCTAGCAACTAATTGGATCCTCTTAAAGGTTGAATTTTATGTCTGACCTATTTAGAGATCTGAAAAGTTGCTCCTCGAAAAGCAGGCATCTCAGATCTTAATTTTTAAGTGTCAAGTATTGCTGTAGTCAAGGTTAAATAAGTTGATAGTTTGCAGTTAGATTCAACATGCCTCTTTGAGAAGATTTTTCTTTTAGGCTTAAAGTAATTCATGCTTGTAATTCACTAATATTTTTAAAGGTTTGTCCAATACTTTACGTTTCATATATAAAACAAGACTATATTTGGGTCAAATTACATTTTAAGTATCATCTCTGAATACTCCATGTATTAAACATAAAACTTCGGAAAGACATTTATTAGAAACTGAGTATTGCTTAACTTTTCTGCAATCATCTGTATTGAGGGTTGGTGAAAACAGCTTCCACAGGCCAAGTCCAGCCTCTCCACTGTCTTTATTGGAACCCAGTCATGATCATTGTTTACATATTCTCTATGGTTATTTTCATGGTGCTTTACTGAGAGTCGAGCAGTTGTGAAAGTGACTATATGACTACAAAACTGAAAATATTTTCTCTCTGGCACTGTACAGGAAAGAAGTTGCCAATTCTTGATTTATGGTAAGAAGTTGACCAATATGAGTCTTGCAAAATAAATTTTTGCTAACCGATATATTGTTTTATGTTAAAAGCCTGATGGGAAAGATTATCAGGTAGATTAGAAAGTTCTACTCATTGAAAAGTTTTGTTGATCTGTTTCACTGTACAGTTGCTGGGAATTTGGATTTAATTCCCACTAGACATTGTGAGTTCTTTTGACAAAGACACAAAGAACAAGTTAGCCCCCTCCAGGGTCAGTGATTGTGTGCAGCAGCTCTGCTACCTGCTGAACATCCTAACAATGTCTATCTCTCCATCGCCACCACGGTTCAACCTCTTTCTGAGGGATGGCAGGTTTACAGCTGTCTCAACCTTCAGTTTCCCATCTCCACAGAAGGTCTCATGGTGCAGGAAGCAATGATAACATTTAATCCCCCTATGTTATGGAAGATCTTTTCATCTTGGCAGAATAACTTCATCAGAAAGTTTCTGATAGAACAGTCCCTAAGGTTTCATCTTTAGACTGTTTGTCTTTTGAAGGTATCTCTTAGAAGAGAGATAAACTTATCCTTGTATAAATGTGGGTCTATGGAGTTAGATAAGTTTAGGGACTCAGTACAATCAACTGAGTTGAAAAATTTGAATGTCTCTAACAAATCACTGATCTGTTAAAAGAACACAGTATTTACTAAGAAGCTACCTCACTATTCCCACTGGAAAAATTAGGGGGGCAGACGAAATAGCATATCTATAATTATTTATAAAGCTCCAAGAAGAGTGATAGAAGAGCAATAAAAATAGGGTTAGGAACAATAAACAAAAAATCAGTCTTTGAAGGAAGTGAAAGTCATTAACTTGTAGAAAGAAGCACACGGGTAGGAAATCTTCCTATGCTCCTAGGAGACCTTTTTCAACAGGGTGCAAGTGCTCAAGAAGAAGTTAGAATCTGAGGGTAAAGCAAGCGCAGAGATGGGCAGTAAGAGGTTTTAAGCCACTCTGCAATGGGGGAAGAACGGCTAATAGTCAATGCTGTGTGCAGTATGGAGGACTATGATTTTGAGATGATGATTGTCTGTGCTTCCTCAATAAAAAGTGTCTGGATAAAAATAGTGTTCATCACTATTATTCTAGTGTTTGGAAAAGGCAACTGATAAGCTTTACAGTCATATCACATACAATGTTTTCCTTTTAATTTCTATTAAACATTTCTCTGTTAGGTGCTAACTCAGTTGAGATCATGACCAGGTGTTCTTTGTGTTTTCTCTGGGTTGTTATGTAGAGCATGGGCAAAAAACCTTACGTTACCCTCATTTACCTTATTGATTTCGCACCTAGTCTTGATGCCTGATTTTGTATTGCTGTTTTAGATGCATCATAGTAGTAGTTACTTACCAAAGCAGACAGTTCCGTACAGCATAATTGGATAGATAAAACAAACAAATAGCTTTTTTGTTGAGGGAAATCTGAAGGCAGGAAAAGATGGAAAGTCACCAATGGCTTGACTTCTTATAAAGTATCAGGCCGAAACTTAAATTACATGTCCACTGCCCACGTCTTGTGTAGTTTTTCAGACCTAAACAAATTTTTATGGTTAAACTACGCTGTCCTAGTTCCTTTGTTATTTTATAGCTGTGTGCGGATGTGTATTTTTCTGTATTGAAAGCAGAGACTTGGAAACAGCCTGATAAAAGCCAGTCCTACATTTTGTATGGCAGGAGAAGGAACACAGTAAACACAAACACAGTAGAGCTCTTCCCTCTGTTGACAACCTCATTGTCTCCCCTTAATGCATTGTTTTGAATAGCAATTACGTGTCATTTCCCATTATCCTATACACAAAACCAGTATCATACAGCCGCTGTTTTTCTTTCGACAACTGATCATGAAGAATATACAGAGGATTCATGTGCTGGTGAAACATGTCAAGACTGACAGCTCAGAGCCCAAGAGCTTTATTGAAGTACAGAACAGGTGTGTGGCCAGGCAGCTGGAATGAGATCTGCCCTCCACCTTCTCATTTCTGCTTGCTCGGCTTCCCTTCTTTGCAATGCTTCCTCCTGGGTTGGGAGGAGAACAGCACGGCAAGAACCTCCCATTTGGGCTCTTTCCTTCTGCCAGAAAGGGCTGGCTAGCTCTCAAGACAACAAGCATTTGACCACTGCAACTGCAAAGCACAGCGAGCATGTCAACTCATTTTATTCACATCCCTCACGGGGGATTCGGAAAGCCAAGGACACACTGGTGATTTCCCTGGTTTTATGGATCTCGACTCCCCGAGGCCTGCAACACATTTTTGGTTCGTGTGTTCACAGTGTCCTGGCATCTGCAGTGTGGGAAACCTGAACAGAGAGCCAATAGCCCCACAGCTTCTCTCTATTAAAATGTGCAATTGGATTTCACATGTGTGTCTCAAACACCATTCAAAGCATGATTTACAGGCTACTGTCTAGCCCCACAGCTGTTTTTCCATCCTCCAGACTAAGCTGTTTCTAGGAATCCACCAACCAGCTCCTTGGCAAATAGTCCTCCTAAAGTGTGGTCCTCCTCAGTCATATCTGACCATGCAAAACAATGCAAAAGCTATAGTAAGGACTCAAAAAAAAATTACTGAATAAATAAACTATTAATTATTCTTTCCACATAATTATTCCTTCACAAGAACACCCCACTTGTTTCTATTTACTCCAACTTCTAATCAACATTTTCGTCATAAAATTAAACTAATCACTCCTGGTTCTTTGATTTGGTTATTTATGTTAAAAACAGTACAGTTCCATTGACTTTTGTATAGGCCATGGTTAGCACCCAAGGCTTTCACTTACTGTGTTTTAAGATTATCTTCCCAGCCGGGCATGGTGGCTCACGCCTGTAATCCCAGCACTCGGGAGGCTGAGACAGGCGGATCGTTGTGAGTTCGAGACCAGCCTGGGCTACAAAGTGAGCTCAAGGCCAGCCTGAACGGCATAGTGAGACCCTGTCTCAAAAACAGGGCTGGGGATCTAGCTCAGAGGTCTAAGCGCCTGCCCGGCAAGCGCAAGGTCATGAATTCAATCCCCGGTGCCGCAAAAAAAAAAAAAAAAAAAAAGATTATCTTCCCATGGCTGAGCAAAGATAGGCTGTCTGTGTTACACAGAGAGTTACACTGTAGTGTTTCTGTGACACTCACCACACTCCATAGTCCAGCTTCTAAGAATCTGAGGTCAACTCCCC
>RJWT010005121.1:0-18576 GCA_004365215.1 Cuniculus paca | reverse complement strand
GTGCTGATAATATCTTTCAAACATTTTATTTTAAGTTCCTGAAGGGCCAGCATGGTACAGAATTTGTTCTCATTGTTCTGCGCCTGCTCAAACTTTTGGCAGAGAGGACAGGCTCAGGGAGTTGATATGACTCAACTCTTTATAGCCTATACTGAGAAAGATGATCCATACAGTGAGTTATCTATAGCAGCGATTCTCTTGTCCTGCGACTAAGACCCAACTTTCAAGGGAGAAGGTCAAAGAAGGTGACACTGACAGAAAGGACTCAGGAAAGTCTTTTCTAGGAATGATGCTTGAATGCAGCATATCAGTTTCTGTGAAAAGGCTCCACAGATGTAGCTTCCATTTCAGATGAAAACGACTAATTAAAAATCATGCTGCTAAAGATCTTACAATTTGGGTCATAGTAGATTTTGCCCTCTGGTTGTAATATAGCAATTTTTTCCCCAATGAATAGAATCTCAAGATACAAAAGTGCATTTTTTTTAACCTTTCACAAGTAGTTTCACTTGGTCCTAGGTTTGAACAGCAGAGCAATAAGGAGCTATAGTGCTCGATACCATATAAAATACTTTGCAAGGAATGGCCATTTGTAGTGCTACAACTCAATAAAGACATTTTTTTCATCTCAGGACTTACCTTTCTATTTCTTCCTACTCACACACCTTGTGAATAAAGTTTATTCATCCACTGTTTTGATAATAGGAGAATTAGATCAGGTTGACAAGTTGGACCATCAGATTATGAGGTCACCTGAAGACTCTCATTTTAAACTCTTACTTTAAAAATTAGCCAAATTTCATACTTGCTCTAAATGGCCCCAAAGACCAGAATTGTAAAGAATGAAAACCGCAGAAATAAAATGACCATTATTAAATACTTCCTGTGTGTCAGATGTTGCATTACACATTTTACATATCACTTTTTTCTCATTTATGTCTCAAGACAACCCACTAAGGTAAATGTCATTATCCAACTTCACATACAGGTTTAGAAAGCTAAAATTGCTCAAGAAAATATAACTAGTATTGTGAGAAGATTCAAATCCAAGTTTTCATTTCCCCTTCTTTCCTATCCACCAATCTACACCCAAGAATGGACCTTGGTAACAGCCAATTCCCTGATCTAGGAAGTATGTAAGCTGGTGGAATTAAGTGGTTATGAGACACTGCAGAAGGGATGCAAGCATTTGGAAGGAGTCGGAGGGGAACAGCTCCAAGCTCTTTCACAACTTCAGGATCTACAGACTTCATCTTTTCTCTCTTAAGTCTCTGATTCAGCAGTCATCTGAGGTGAGCTAAGTGCTCAAAACAGGTCTGTTTCCTGGTCTGATCAAAACAATAAACTGTCCCTTTGTTCACTACGCCATGCCTGCACAAGCTTTAGTCACGTTGCCCGTGAGCAAATCTCTCCATATTTTCCTGTGTTTCTTTTGAAGCTGCAAGACTGGGCAGTTAAACCCTCCTCCCAACGAATGCTTACTCAACATCCTTCAGCTCTAAGAAATCATTATGGAACCCTGAACATATCACGTGACCTGCTCAAACAGATCGCCCAGCTCCTTCACCCTTCTCCTTCCTACTCTGAGTTTTGTGTCATTAACTTACACATATGAAACTCCAAATGCCTCACAGGAAATCTTTTTTAAGATAATACACAAATGAAAACAAGCAAACAGAAAAATATCTGCCTCGTATTTCAGTCCTAGCTTGCTTGAACCCACAGTGGAAGAATCCAAAACTGACGCATCCTACCCCCAACCAGTGTGCTCCTTCCACAGGCGACGCTCCCTCGGTACCCACGGATGTTTTCACGAAGGCATCTCACAGGTGCTCAGAGTTCACACCCCTTCCAACTCCACTCTCTAGACTGTCTCAACCTTTGCGCATTTCTTCCTTTACTTGAACTGTCATGTTTTCGTATAATGTGTTCCTCTAAAAGAGTAAAGACAACTGATCCCAGCCCACTCTAGAAAGAGTAAGACAATTGATCCCAGCCCTCCCCAACCGTAAGTGTGGCTCAGGAGCCCATTTTTACCATTGGAGTCTTCTACTTCTTCGGCTGGGGAAGCCTTTTGAGAGGAGTGGTGGGCATGTGAGGAGAGGAGGCTGACAATTCGTGGCCGGGGGAGGGTCAGGGCTTTTCCATGGACCTTGAGGGAGTGTTCCTTCAATTGGCTGATTGTCATGGTGGAAAATGAGCACCAAGAACACTTGTAAGCATGTTCACCTGGAAGGAATGGTGGCAAGGGTCAGGATAGGAAACAGAGGAGGGAGGAGAAGGCGGGCATGGGAAACAAAATAATACAGTTAAATTACTTGAGAGACAAGCTTCCCAAGCTTCGTGGTCTAGGAACCCTTATAGGACAACCACCTGCTCAGTATCACAAACACAAGGCCTCTGAGATGAGTCTTTTACGCATGCGCCATAATCTCACGACTTGGTCATTATTTATCTCATAGCTGTAGAGATGAAGTTTGACGATTCTCCACCCACCTGTCTCTATTAACTCTTTATAAGAGTTCACCATCCCCTTTTCTACTTCTCCATACCAAAAATCATCATGTCAGGTTTCATTCAAGTATAGAAAATAATGTGCTTAATTCTTAATTTAAAGATCTGCTGATGGCATTTCCAAGCACACAGTCACTCTGTGCAAGGTCTATTGTACAATTCTCAATCATATACTACATTCCAACTCAACACACACACACACACACACACACTTGGAATAACACAGAAACCTGATCATAAGACTTCATTTTCCTATCTAACCAACAGTGCAGAAACAGGTCAAAATAAGTCATTACTTTAATGGAAGAACTTGTACTGTAAACACAAGTAGGGTGTGTATCGTCCACATGCTTTAAAAAAAAAGAGGGGGCTGCATTTAAACTAAAGTACAGCACAGATCCCCAAGACCAAATTAAGACAAGAATGGGATGTACCTTTGCCATGATTCAACTTTTAAATTAATGGTATTTTAAGAATCAAGGATAAAGTGCCTGCTTGGCAAGCACAAGGTCCTGAGTTTGATTCCCAGTACCACAAAAAAAAAAAAAAAAAAAAAGAATCAAGGATATGAAGTAGGCATGTGTATATTGTTGGTCATATATTGGATAATCACTTCAGAAGATAACTGTGTTTCCAATCATTCTATTTCTGAGAGTCTCTATTAAGAAACTATCCTTTAATATGGAAAATCTTTTTCAGAAATTTACATTTATGCGTAAAAATGGATAAAATAACCCAAATTTTTAAACATAAGGAAAAGACTAAGTAAATGTATGCATTTCTTAATAAACTACCATTAAATTCTTGAAGAGTGCATAGTAATATAGAAAACTAAAAATAAACAGAAAGGCAAAATGCGTTTTAGATTATATCACAATCACAATTTAAAGATAATTATAGAGAAAATGGTTGAAAGGAAATATTGAATGGTAACAACAGTGTTCTATACGTAATAATTGTGAACTGAGTATATTTTATTTTCAAATTTTCTCTAATAAATGTGTCTTTAAAAAATCTATTTCTCTGGTGACATTTTAAAATGAGGGGAGGAAGAAAAGGAGAAAACAGGATCTTTGGTAAAGTAAGTTCTGTGGGACAGTGAAAATAAATGGGCAGAGCTGGTGGTGTACAGATTAATAGTAAGTGAAAGAGAAGCTAGAAGCTAAACTTGTCCTTACTTTAAGCCAGTTGAAATGGTTACTTTCCTACCCCCCAAAAATTACTAAAGAGCTTAGCCTCCAACTTCTACAATTAAACCTTCTCACCACTAATGACTCCCAGAGCCTGCATTTCCAAGACAGTCTCGAAAACTTCAGAAAATCTTGGGTTATACAACATTCTACAGCGTAAGGAAAGAAGTTCAAAGTCAGGGGATACAGACAGAAACACTAGTCATCTGTGCTCTCAATCACTGCCAAGGAGTCAGACAAAAATGCTTGGTAGGGGACAATGATACCCACTAATATACTACACTTACATTATTTGTTTTTGTTTTTTAAATGCAGGCTTGGTTGTATGAATCTGTGGGGTGGTTGTGAGACCCACAACCTGAGAGAGAATTCAAATCCAGATTATTTGAATGGTTCATGCTACTGCTCATCCTAAAATATACCAACTGGTCCACCTAAAATAGACAAGTTGAGTCCAGGGACTTTTAGAAAATGTACTGGCCTTTCTCCTAGCCAAGCTTCTCAGTGGCTCAGAGCCTTATCACGGAGACCAAAGTTCCAAGGTGTCAAGAGTGGAATTACACTGCTCCCATTGTCTCTTTCTTTCTGGCCAGAGTGAGCACAGGGAGGACAGTCATGGTGTTCAGTTCCAAGAGCACACACTTTAGCTTAGTACCCTGGAGTCAATGTGCACCTCTAACACACTTCAAAATCCTTCCATAGGCCACATCATTCACCCAGTTCCCAACCGGTAAGAGCACTTTTGACTAGGCTGAGGCCTAGGAGAAAAAAAAAACTTCTCAGGATGCTGTCCCAGCTGAATAATTTATAATACAGTGGGTTGAACTCTGTTTTCACTGATTCCGTAAACTTTAAAATTCCTAGGGACATAAAAATACTTAACAGATAGAAAAAAGCCCATATAGCTAATTTCCCTGTTCTACCTCTGATCCCCAGGGGCACTAGAACAGTTGGGAGACTGGGTTAGTTTTACTGTAATAAGCTAGTTCAGCAGGCCCAACACTCAGGAGATAGACAGGGACCGACACAGATCTTGGATACATACTCGGGAACCAAAGTTAAAGAAATGACTCATTTATGGGCATCTCTTGAGAAATCTCATACACTTTACATCCTTCATCCTTTCAAACCATCTTAAAATTATAAACCTCATTTTAGTTGAATATTATCTTTAGTGGATATAACAACTCTTCAGTTCAATTAACAAGGCTAAGTAACTCAGAAACAGCCTAATTCTAATCTGTTGGTAGCATGAATCAACCATGATGTGCATGATTATTTTGGCTTTAAGTGTTTTTAAATTTGTCCTATTTTTTTTCTTTTCAGTTTTCTTTAATGGGTAAAAATAAAATTGATCTGCAACCGTCTCAAGAATAATTGCTCATGTGTAGGTCAAGACATTTTAAAAATTTCACTCAATAAAGACCAATAGATTACATATTTCCGGGCTGGGGGTTTAGCTCAGTGGCGTAAGTGCCTGCCTGGCAAGTGCGAGGTTCCGAGTTCAATCCCTGGTACCAAAAAAAAAAAAAAAAAAGAAAAGAAAAGAAAAGAAAATTCTGGTGCTAAATTACGTATTTCCAACCTACTGAAAAACTTGTGAACCCCAAATACCAACTCACCAGCATGCGCTTTGAGTATATGTGTTTTCAGCCGGCTGTTATAGGAGGACTTGAAGGAGCAGAGTTTGCATCGGAATGGTTTATGGTGTCCGTGGTGGGTCTGCATATGGCGATCCAAACTTGATGTGAAAGAGAAAAAAGGAAAAATGGCAAGATTAAAACATGCACACAACATTTCCTTATTGCCCTCTTCCAGGCATCCCACTTTTATGCTGCTCAAAGTCCTTTTGTTTACTTTCTATTGATGGCGCTTACCATATAAGTGGGCAAGAGCTAAGAGGAAAGAAAGCTAAAGAAAGAGATTAAAAGATCTTTTTGGACAGAGGGATATGGGAAATGGTAAAACTTATGACAGATCCTTATTTTCTCTTCTCCAGGCTCTAATAAAAGGCGGGTCTCCAGAAAAAAGAAAAAAATAAATAAAGTACAAGATGGGTAAATTCATGCCATCTGCCGAGTCAGTGAGAATGCCTATCTAGCTTATTTTTTAAAAAGAATAGGAGAAATTAAGCACTTACAAAGGTGCTTTCTTTATTATTGTGAACACTAGAGCAAAGAAAGATTTCCAGCTGACCTGCTGGAGTGAACTATCTTGTTTCTAACATCTATAGTAATATGGAGGTGCAGTGCAAGTGTGTTTAGAGAGGAGTCACATAATCAAGAGGCTGGCTATTGCTTTTAATCTCTGATGTACATCAGCCTTCTAGAAACAACTTATGAGGCTGTTACTTAATTAGAATGACCCCCCCATGCTTCATAATAATCATAGTCTAAAAATTAATAAATTTATCAAAATATAGGAAGAAGTTCTAAATTGTATCAGTACCTGGAGAACTAAATCCCATTCTAAGTGATTTACATGAACATACTACTGGTTACCACTGAAAAACATAATGCTCTCCTGAGCTGCAAAGAAACAATTTCAGTTGCCTCTAATGTCCTTTAGCCATCTTAAATCACCTGTGTTATACAAACCTCTCAGTTTTTTTTTTCAACACTTCAAAGTCTCTTCTTCATTTCCCTGTTTCTATAAATGGCACTGCCATTCTTTCACTCAAACAGACTGAAAACTAGGTGCAATTTGTACTCTATTTTACTCCCTCAACCCATACATTAGATCAATTCTAAATCAAGTAGATTCATTCTCTCCACCATGCCTTAACTTCTGGGATCAGCTACTATCATCGCTTCTGAGTTGGTCTCTCCCATCTTTTTTCAACTCAAGAGCAGAAATTTTGGAGTCCCCATGCTCAGAATCACATCCCAGCCATTACTTACAAGTTTTGTGACCTTGGGCAAGTTACTTAACACCTTTAGATTTTGCTTTTCTTCTCCATAAAATGGAGGTAATAGAACTGTACCTCATAGGACTGTTTTGAGAATGTACAGAAGTAATATTTGAAGACACTTAGTAGAGTGCCTGGTAGATACTGAAGTACACTTAATGTTAGCAATTATGCTATTGTATTCAGTCCAGACCTTTTTTCTTTTTTACCATTAATATAACTCCTAAAGTACTAATTTGGCATTTTAAGACTCTACACAGGGTTTCTATTCAAGTAATCAGACCTTATCTTCTGCCATTCCTTTATATGTACTGTAAAAATTGGTTGAATTGAACCACTAGCAAGGCCTCGGTGAGGTGCAAATCCTCCTCAATTTGAGGTCTTGTCTTTTTCCCCACAGCACAGCTCCTTTTCAAACTATTCAAGTCTTATCTTCCTACTTTCAGAGTTAACTCAAATGCTCTGTACTCCAGTCTTTCTGACTCTTCCAAAGTGGCTGTTAACATTTGCTTTCATTGAAATAAATTGCTCATCAGTTTATTTTCTTTAACAAGTGTGCCTCATGTGCTTGATTCCTTTATAACACAAGCCTAGGCTCTAAATTCCCTTAGATGACAGGCTGTGTCCTATTCATCTTTATATTACCCCAAAGTTCAGTGCCCAGAGCAGGGTATATTCCTTTATTCGTATGAGTTCCACTACGTGTCAGACAAGGTGATATATGCTATTCCAGAAATACTTGTATGACAATATATGAACCTGATGACAAAGATTAGATATTGGGCTCTGGTTAATGAAGGTTTGTAATTAATCCTAACCTCCACACAAATACTGCCTTCTGCTTTTCAACAACTATTAACTAGCACTTTATCTTTTTAAAGTAACAAACAGCCCATCATTTACTTTCAATTACCATAAAAATAAACAGCACACCAGTCTTGAAATCAGTTACCTATTTCCAGGACTGTGGGAATGCGTTACTAAATATTTATCTTTTTTATATAACAAAACATTGCTTCTTTGAACAGCCCTGCTTCCCCTACTCCATGAAACTTTACATACCTACCCAAATTTACACTCACTGTGGGAAGTAACTAGAAGCTCAATTTCCCTGTTTTGTTTTTGTTGTTTTTGTTTTTGTTTTTTGTCTTTTTGAGACAGGGTCTTGCTATGTAGTTGAAGCTGGTCTTGAGCTCACTTTGTAGCCCAGGCTGGACTCGAACTTGCAATGATCCTCCTGCCTCGTCCTCCCAACTGCTGGGATTAGAGGTGTGTGCCACCATGCCTGGCAATTTCCCTGTATTTTGTTTGTCTGTCTTTGTCTTTTTGAGACAGGGTCTCTCTATGCAGTTCAGGCTGGCCTTAGGCTCACTTTGTAGCCCAGACTGGCCTCGAACTTGCAACAATCCTCCTGCCTCAGCCTCCCCAGTGCTAGGATAACAGGAGTGCACCACCACACCCAGCTTTCCCTGTATTTTTAACAACTCTTTAGCGTTCCTAAACTTTGTCATTTCCAACATCTTTTTTTTTTTTAATCTCAGGCAATGATTCGTTGATCATATAGATTAGTATCGTAATTTTATCTCTTTAGCAAATCCATTTTCCAAATGAAATTTTACTTCCTCAAACAATGGCCAAGTTTTGGCTGAATGCTTGACAAATCCATCAGTAAACTCATCTGTGCCCTTAGCTGCATCCTCCGTGGGGTAAATCATAGCAATTCCTACAATTCTCCTTTTTAAAAAATGCCCGCATTTGACAAATCTAATGCCATCCAGTCACTCCTTTTCTTAGCCCCATTTTACAGATGACTTGACTGAGAATCCACATAACAGTGCACCAAGTATGAGCCAACAGTGGGGCCATCTTACTCATCCAAGCTTCTCCTGCTGTAACTGAGCTGCTTTCTACTATGAAATCTTCCAGTAACCCCCAGGGACCACCCAACAGCACTTACTTGTGCCTGAAAGCAGAAACAAAGGAGCAGTACTGGCAGCTGTACTTGTCCTCTCGGGTAAACATGGCCAGGGCCAGGTGGCTCCTCTCATGAGAACGCAGCCCCTGCATGGACATCAGGACTCTGTCACATTGACTGCAATGGTATCCCCCCGGCCGGGTTTCATCCTCCAACATTCCATCAAGCAAGCAGTGTGCACCATCCACCCGGCCCACCAGGGCTCCACTGGCATCTTTGGCTGCTTCCAATCCATCCAGGAAGAAGTGGGAAGGGTCTTCAGCCTCCTGCTAAGAGAACCACACACACACACATGCCCCACCAACAAAATAAATATCCATCGTCATTGTCCCCAGCTTTCCTCTTCTCCCTGCATTCTCCCAAGATCATCAGCATTTCTTGTCAATGCTTCCTCCCCTGCCTCTCTGGCTCCTCCTAAAGTGAGGGCAAGCCAGACGGCCACTCTTCATGCAACGGTGGTGACTTCAGGGGAACATATCTGGACGTAGTTTATTACTACCTGGGAAACGTGAGAGGCGCTCTCTCAATCTGCATCAGGGCACTCATTCCTGGACTTCCAAAGAAAAATGAAATTGTGATCCGATCTAAACTGACACAAAGTTGGGTTATAGTATTATGGCTCCGAGAAAGGAAAGAAGGAAGAGAAAATAGCAGAGTGGGTTGGCCATTTAGGAGCCTTGAGCTGTCATTCGGAAATGAAGCCAAATAAAAGATTCTGCCGTCTGCCTCCCACCCCACAGTTGGTGACTTCACTCCTTAACTGAAGGTTGCTGCACAATTAATTGCAAACATTAAGCAGCAGCCTGGTTTTAAGCGACCCATTTTTCAAGGTAGCTCCTTGGAATTGTGATTTTCTCTTGCTGGACTCCAGGAAACAAGCCTGGGCATGCTGCAGTGTATGTGGAGGAAGCCACCTGCTGCTGTCCCTGAGTTCTGCCCAAAGACAGAAGACTCCAGTCTTCAATGTAGTAGACTCCATTATTTTGGATGAACAATGACTGCTACTCGGATTACGATGTTCAAAACAGGTGTTCTAATAAAGGTTACAGAGGGAGGGAAGGAACTTGGTTGAATCACACAGGGAGAGGAAAGAGAGCAGACAAGCAAGGCCGAAGAACTGTCAGGGTCATGTGTGACTTGAATGGTTTTGGTTTTAGATTTAATCAATGCCCCTTGTACTCTCTAGACACCCCAAGATAAGAAGTAAAAGACATATTCTGCTGGGCTCTTTGCATCCTCAGCCACGTGAGGACAGTAACAGTAAGGCAGCGGGAGGAGCAGATGACAGGAACACAACCCACTTGATTCCTCTTAAGGGTTAGGGCAACTTGGAAGAGCCAAGACATAGTGGCACTAAACACAGAATAAAAGCGTGAGCCAAAGCTTGTGCAGAGAATCCGGGACCTCCTGTGTCCAGCAAACTATCCACATGAGATGGAAACGAGACCAAACCTTGACCTTTACCTGGACAGAAAGGTGAGGAAGGTCCAACCTGCAAAAAAAAGAAAATCAAAACACGCCAAACGGATGCAAATGTAACTCAGGGGTGGCTGCGTTCTGAGATGGTCCTCCCGAGCTGCTTTGAGCAATGGGGTTAACAAGGAACGTGAGGCGCTCACTCACAAGATCGGCATCCAGAGCTCCGTTTCTCACCTTCACGGCAGCCGACATGGCTGGGACATTGCCGTACTGGACGTGCTTCCGGAGGTGATTGCAGATGGCTCGGAGCGTTGGGTGCACTTCCACACAGAATTTACATTTGTAGCCCACCACTTTCCTCTCCTTGATCTTTGGCACCTCTTCTAAGTGACCAAAAGGCTGGTAAAATACAGTGGTAGCCATCAGTACTCCAAGCCCTCCCTCAAAGGCAGGCATTTATTATACACTGGCATATATAATTTTTTCCTTTTTAATTTTAAAGCAGATTAGCAGGTTCAAAACCAAGGGAGATATAGGCGAGTATTTTTAAATACCAACTCAGCAGTCATGGCACATTGCCTGTTAGACACAGTCTCTGGAACCCAGGTATGTTACGGCTTGTGAGGAGAGAAGGTTTCTGTGCAGAAGCTCATCGTCACTGCCATTAAGTTAGCTGGTTTTCAAACCAGTTTCAACGACGCAGGTGAAGTGTTGCACAGCTGCGCCACTAATGAACCTCTTGATAAAATAATCTACTCCTTGAGATGTTAGGTTCCTGTGGCAAACACTGAAGACCAAGACATGGCTGAGCGGTGCTAATGATACCAACAGACAGCCACGACTGCCTTGGGAAAGAGCGGGCGTTGTTGTACAACAAGGCTTCAGATCAGGCTACTTGGCAGAAAGACATACATAGAAACCACCCCAAACCTTCCCTGGGGAGCCACGGGAGGAGTCAGAGGGAGAGAGGGAGGGAACAGGACCTTGGAGAGGGGTGAGCATAGAATGGGGGATAATCAAGCTCGAAATGTTTAATTGACTTATTGAGCTCTCTGGCAAGCTAAGTCACTAGGAAGCCTGCAGCAGTTTGGCTGGCAACGAAGAAGTGCATGTGGGCACCAGTGATGAGAGGCCTCCTGGGGGAAGGGAAATCAAAACATATCCTTACCCTCTCTTGTTTGAAATCTGCAAAAGCACCATCTGCATATTTCTGCTTGCTCAAAAGCTGTTTCCTCCTCTCCTGACGTTTGGCACGCTTCTGGAATTCCTCATTGTGAATGTTCAAGTGTGAGGTCAGCTCGGCTGTGCTTTGCAATTTGCTATCACAGTGCTTACACTGGTAGGTGGAGTTCTGCAAGCGGGGGCCGTTGCCCAGGATGACGAAGTCCCTCTTTAGGTCCCGGCTGTGGTGGTCGGTGTAATGCATGCACAGCAGCTCCGCGGTGCTGAAGGACAGCTTGAAGCATTTGATGCAGCGAAACGGGAGCCACTCGATTTCCTGAGCTTCACCCTCCACCTCGGCTTTCTCAAAGCTGCCTCTTTCCTCTTCCTCCATCAGCGTGGGCTTCTCGTGCTCGTCCGCGTAGACGGCTGTGAAATAGCCCCCCAACTTGCTGGAGTGCTGCTTCTTCGGGAACACCCCCGGGTGGCGCTTCATGTAATGGGACACAATACCCTTCTTGCTGAACGACTGGAAGGAGCACAGGGAGCACTTTTTCTTCTCCACAGCCCGCCGGAGTTCCTCGCTCAGCTGCGGGGAGTCGTCCTTGGGTGGGGACGGGATGATCACCTTGTTGGGCTTGTCACTGATGGTCCGGGAAGCCGCCAGGCAGTGGGTATAATAAGCATCGATGTCGTGACGCTTCTGGTAGTGGGCTGCCAACCCTTTGCGGATGGGGTTGGTGTAGGCACACAGGGCACACTTAAAGAGGTTGTTCTTGCCCTCGGGCTGGGCGCGGACGTTGTTGTGCTTGATCCGGTAGTGCCTGGCGATTCCCTTCCTCGTGGAGCAGAAGTACTTGCAGAGCTGGCACCGGAACACAGTGTGGGAGACCAGGTGCGAGGTAGAGAAGTGAGACGTGGACAAGGGCTCCTCTCCCACCTCCTCCTCAGTAATGGAGATTTGGGAGGGGCTCACTTCAGTGGTTATCTCGGGCTCGAGGGAGACGGGCAGCTTCGGGGGCGAAGGGGAAAAGACATCAAATTCAGGCTGATTGTGGTACTTCTCGTAGTGGATTTTGAGTTTCTCCAAAGTGCCATGTGTGTATGGACACAGTTTGCACCGGTAGGCACCGTACCCTTGCTTGAAAATCCTGCTGGTCTCCTCCACATCGTTCTGGGAAATGTCGGTAGACTGCTCCACGTCGTGCACAAAATCCTCGGCGGTCACCTTGATGGCCGGGTGTCGCTTCTGGTAGTGGGTCAGGACGCCGTGGATGCGAGTGTTGATATACGGACAATGCCTGCATTTGTAGACGGCACCTGGGTTGATGTCGATGTCCTGGGCAAAATCAGCAGCCTTCACTTTCATGCCAGGATGCTTCTTCCCGTAATGAGTGAGGAGGCCGTGCAAGTTGTTATACTCGGACTGGCACACTGTGCACTGGTAAGGGGTGGAGGATATGGCAGGGTTGGCTGAAGTGAGGTGTATGCTTTTCTCCGGGGAAAGTCTCGCGTCCTCTGAGCATTCTACTTCCTGCTCGGGGAGGGGGATGGGCAAACTATTTTCACAATTCATAGGGCCTGCCAACTCTTCAGGTGGTAGGAGGGGCTTCTCAACACCATCTTTCTCCTTGATGATATCCAGCAGCACTGACTCATCACCGTTCATGGCCCAGGGGTGGAATGCTTGGTAATGATTAGTGATGTCCCAGATAGACATCGCTTCAAAAACACAGTCCCTGCATCTATATGTTTTGGCTTCAGCTGGCATGGTGAGAGAGGGAGGGGACGGGTCTGGCCCAGCCCAGAGTTTGGTAGCCATGTAAGTATAATCAACATAATGCTCTGGATGCCTCCTTTGGTAATGCAGAAGCAAACCATTGGGCTCTGGGTGGGAATAGATGCACCACTCACAGTGGTAGCCAGCTTCTATCAAGCCATCTAAAAATGCCCATCGCATGATGGACGTGACTGTGGCCTTCAGGGCGGGGTGGTCTTTCTTGATATGCTTCCTCAGTGCATAGAAGTAGGGGGAGGTATAGGAGCACTGCCTACACTTGAGTGCTCGGAGTTTCGTTTTGTCCCGCTCCACACCAGAGGTGGGGAGAAGGACACAACTGGCGGGCTTCTGGTTCCGGTCGCAGAGGCTTCGGATGGTGGCTGTGTGCTGCCGGATCACATCTGCGTTGGCCTTGAAGTCTCGGTGCTTCTTCTGATAATGAATGAGTACACCTTTGACCGTCCGGTTTCCATAATCACAGTGCTGGCAAAAGAACATCTCATTCTCCACAGGAGGGCCGTCCCTCTCAGAACTGCTCCGGCTCAGCTGTTGCATGGGGGCAGGAGGCCGGGGGGAGCCTTGGGGCCCTTCGGCCCCTCTCATCATTGCAGCTGTGGGAGGAGCCTGCCTGATATATTTGGCAGTAACCTTTATTTCTGGGTGTCTTTTCTGGTAGTGAACAAGCACTCCCACAACTGACCGATTGCTGTACGAACAGTGTTTGCAGTAGTAAAGCTCAGTACTGAGGTCTGGTAGCGGGGGTTGTGGGGGGGGTGGGGAACCCATGTTGGACATTTTGGGAGACATTGGAGCACCCACCTCAAATGATAATTGGGAAAGGGCAGAGCCCCTGTCCACAGACACCATGCGCATGGTTTTCTGGATCCTAAAGTAGGAGGCCTTTTCTTCAGGGTGTTTCTTCTGATAATGAACCAAGACAGAATGCATGTTGGGGCTTGCGAATGAGCAAACGTCGCAATCGTAAACAACAACGGTGTTGACTGAAGGGTCCTTCTGGTTTTCACATTCTGGAGTAAAGGTCTTCGAAGGAGTGCTTTTATTAAACGTAGCTGGTATACCACCACCGCGACCCACGGGAGTGGACGTCGCCATGTTCTTGGGAGCCGAATTCAGAATCTCCCTGAGGGTCTGGGATTCAGTGTTCAGCCCTTCCTGCTGCTCCACAACATAGCTTGAGAATATCATAGCATTGTTGATCTTAACTGTGGGATGCATTCTTTGGTAATGTGGCATCAGGCTTCTAACATTTGGGCTTGTGTAGGAACAAAACCGACACCGGTATATCAGGTCCGAATGATCAAAGTTGAGAACATTCATGGCTTCTGGGTGATGTTCACCGTAATGCTGCTGGAGATCTTCAAAATTGGTGTAATCAATGTAGCACTCCAGGCACCTATACACTGCACTGTGGTCATTGGGGTCCAATATGTACCTAAAGCTGAACTTAATGTATGGGTGCATTCGCTGGTAGTGAGTGCTAACACTCCGGGCAGATTTGTTGTTAAAGTCACAGTGTTTGCAATAGTAAAGCCTTCCAGAGTCACCAAAGTCTGTATTTTCATTGTTGTGCTCAGTTCCATAGATAGGAGTTTGGGTATTCAGCAAAGTAGTGTTGGAAACTTGATGATCTTTCATGTTTGTTGAGGAGCCATAATAATCCTCTTCATCTTCAGAAAGGGTGAGCTCAATCTCAGCCCCGTTGGTAGCATTGTAATCGTGGGTGACATTTCTGTAGTTGGGCTCCTTCTGGGGTTCACTGGTGTCTCTGACCCAAATCTGTTGGGCTGAAAAGGAAGTGGCAACCTCCATGATAGGTTCGGTCGGTTCTTCTTCCCTGTCCAACTCAACCTCTATCTCCACTTCGTTGTCTTCCTCTTCCTCCTCGTCATCCTCAACATTGATCACTGCATCTTCCTGCTGTTTGGTTTGGTTAATTTTGCTCTGCAGGTTGCTTGCTATCTCGTCGATCCTAGTTCTTTTCTTCACGGGTGATAAATCGAGAGGAAAGTCATTAGCAAGCTTCCTAGAGGCCTTAGCTACAAAATTGTTCTTGGAGGATAATCCAAGAATTGAGGTCTGACTTTTCTTCACAGTGTGGCTGGAAGAGGGGTGGCTGTCTGTCTCATTTTCCAGTGGTAGGCTTGAGGGCTGCCCCTCAAATTTTGGCAAGTTGTCACAAAACGAGTGTTTGTGCTGCTGATGGACTCTTAGCCCTTTCAGAGTCGTGGTGGAGTAATTACACATGGTGCACTTGTAGGGGTGCAAGGGTGGGGCTTGCGTGGGTGGCTGTGGCGGTTGGGTTGGTGGTGGCTGTGGCTGGGGTGGCACCTGATGTGGTGACTGCAGCTGCGGTGGCTGTGGCTGCTGCAGTGGCTGTGATGGCGGTGGCGGCGGTGGTGGCTGTGGTGGCTGCTGCTGCTGCAAAGGATCCAGCAGGACTCCTGACTTTCTGCCATTGATGCTTGGGCTCTCGTAAGACACCACACTTTCATTCAGTGAAGAAGAAATGCTTTCGCCCTGGGAGTTCACAGCATCCCAATCTGATGTTGTACCCGTGTGACACTGTTTATGAGCCCCAAGTTTTAATGAGCTCTTGCAAGTAAACGGACATTCATCACATTTGTAGACAGCTGTTTTTCCAGATAAGTGGATGTTTTCTATGTGACGAGAGATGCTACGTCGATGCATGGTGAGGAAAGGACAAAAGGGGCACTGGAACCTATTCATGAATCTTCTAAATGGAATCCCCTTGGTCTCCAGTAATTTGTTGCCATCTGAACCCATCAGCTGTTCTGCAGATAGGGCTGCTGTCTGGTGATCCAGAGCATTTAAGCCATTCTCACTGTCTATTTCATTTAACTCTTCATCAGAACTAGAGTCATTTAGCATGCTGTTAGTTTCCAGGTCAGCAGAAGAATTGGTCATGTCAGTCATTCCATAACGGGATCTCTCTGGCAAGTTAATGAGGCCAGAATTATGAGGTGACTTCGGCTTCATCTGAGGGTAAGACATGGGTGAAAATTTGGAAGCTGAAGAATTGGGTCTCATGATGGAGTTGCCAATGGAGCCCCTAAAGTTGGAGACGTTAGTGTTGGGTATCTCCCGGTTTGCAGCATTCATGGACAGATATGTGGAGTTGGACGTGGGGCTGGCGGCACCTTTGTTCTGCACATCAGGTAGATTAGTCCCTTCTTGTTGCTGTCTAAGACTGGAAAGAATCTTGACCATACTGCGGTGTTTCTTCATCATGTGGTCACACCAGCGTTCTCGACGGGGGGTCTGGTAGCTGCACCACTCACAACAAAAGTTGCCTCTAGACTTGGTCAAAGGTTTGACCATGGATTCTAAAATGCTACGCTCCACGACCTCTGCTGGCAGTTCCTTGCAGGGGTCTTGCAGAGACATGGGCGAACCCACAGCATCTGACATAGGAGCAGGAGTTGGTGGAGGAGCTGCAGTCTCCTTCAAATTGTTTTTGTGATACATCTTCTGATGCTTGATTATTCTTGCCCTCCTTGGAGACTTGTATGTGCAAAACTGGCAAGAGAAGACCTTTCCAAATCCCTCATGCATCATGATATTATAATTTAAGGATCCTGGGACAGGGGGTCCTGCTGAACTCCCTTCAGCTTGGGCTCCATGTACCTTCCTAGTGTGTTCTATGAGGAGGTTTTTTGACCTGAAGTAGCGTACGCAGAACTTGCATTGAAAAAACTTGTTTGTTGGTTTGGGATTAGGGGCAATATGCTGACCGTAATATCCTGGACTGTGGCCATAGTAACTTCCGGTCCCCAATGCAGCTGCATTTTGACCTAAAGAGAATGCATGAGAAACGTAAGAAAAGGGAAGCCAAAAAAATTAAGAAATTCAATCATGCAAATCAGTACCGTTCCAGTTATTCTTCATTAATAAACATCACGTACAAAAGGCCTGAAGTCTTAAAACACAGTCTTGAAGAGTATTCCTGAAGCATTAATGAACATACATATATTACACCTTCTCACTGATGAAGATGCAGTGTACAGCTTTAGTTACAATATTCTCTTCATCCCCATAAATGAGCTGCATCGCTATGAAGACACAAGGTTCATAAACCACAGTGTTTATTCTGTAAGTTTCCAAGATATTACTTTGTTCTCAAAATTAAAAGTGGGAGACATGAGGAAGCTGAAAGGATAATAACCTAGGAGACTCAAGATGAGGAAAACGATGCCCAAACAACAAGAAATAGCTTGCAAAGAACAAGAAACTGTAGAAGACTCATGTATTGAGAGCCATAGCTACAGGCTAAAAATAAATGAGAGTAATTAAAATATATCAGAGTTTAGTACAGATTTACCTGATAAATCCTCTGCAATTGCAAATTCATCCTTTATAGAAGAAAACGCCACCTCTGTCTGATTACTGGCATTCATGGACCCGGATCGTGGCTCATTGTCATTGTCCTCAGCAACATCAGTTGGCTGCAGAAATGCTGTGTGGACATCCTGGATGTGTGCCTTGAGATCTTCATAAGACGGGGCTCTGAAATCACAGCCATCACACTGCAGCACCTCCATGATCTGGGGCTACCCTTTCACATTAGGAACCTGGGGGAGGAGTCAGAACAAAGCATCAGAAGTAATGCACTCATCACAGACCTCAGACTGAAGGGGCTACGCATTCAGGAATGGAAATATTCCTAATATCAGCATATTTCTCTTACTTGGCTTTGCCAACTGGAACACTGGCCAAAGGAAAGGCAATCAGACATAACAGAGACAATGTCCTTGACTGCATAATTTCAAAGAAGAAAAGAAAATCCAGATAAATACTTTCTGGTTTGATCCATCTTCAAATGTCACTTGTCAAGGAAACCCTTAATATTTCAAAAGTTTTAGCAGTACCTGAGTTTCTCCACTATATTCATATTTCTTGGTAACTTATTGGCTTTGGTTCTGCTTTGAGCCCTTTTTCACTTTCAACTAGAATGTTCTTAGAAGACATCAATACAGAAAAAAGGACAAATCTCAATTCTCATTAGCTGTTTTAATATTACATTGATATTTTATCAACAGATAGTAGACAGGATGGAATCTGAGTAGTGGTTGGGGCTTTTTATTGTTGCTTTTATTATTTTTAATATTTTTACTGATACTGGCATATACCTCTTTCTCCATTCCACAAAATTTTAGTTGATTCTCATTCTCTCTCTCTGTCTTTCTTTCTCAGAGCTAAATGGTTATTTGCTCTTTTACTACCTACCAATTAAAATCTAACAGCTTCTCCAAGCTAATTAGGTCATAAAATATTTCTCATGAGGTTTTCAAACAACCAACGTTAGACGACAATCCAGTTTCTAGTCTAAAGTTGTACCTTGGCACCTCAATTCACATTAAGACAACAGAAGCTGTGCTGGCAGATTTGAAGACGGGCTTCTAAGTTCTAACTCTGGCTTTTTCCACTTCATTCCTTTAGAAACATCAAGTATATACTCAAATGCAAAAAGCTATGAACCTGGTGTGCAATAACACAAAACTTGTCCAACTGCCTTCATTCTGCTATTTATATGACTGAAATATACAGAAATCTTCACATTAACCCAATGGAGAGTTCCACCATTAAGAAG
>RJWT010005120.1:0-31669 GCA_004365215.1 Cuniculus paca | reverse complement strand
GCAAGGATAGTGACTCTTGGCTGAGAGGAGCTGGCTGCGCTGTGGAGCCCTGGGCGGGGCTTTGTGCTGTGGCATCCTGACAGCAAAGATGTAAGCAGTGAGTGTTGGCTGGAATCCAGTGCAGGACTCTCCAGAGCTATCGATCTTGAAGCCTGCAGCTTTAGAAGTTGAGTTGGGCCGGTGACAGTGTGAGGTGCCTTTGGCCATTTAAAAGCTGCGAGGTGACCTTGGCAAAAGGCTTTGGCTACTGACACTTTATGTCTTTTTGTTTGGGTTTATGGAAAAGGGAATGACAAGCAACCTCCCAGATGGCAAGGGTGAGGGTCCTTTTAGTAATGTTTTAAGCTTTTGGATTCATGGGATCCTAGTAAAATTAATAATGGGGTATTATTGATATTCTTTGGGGGGATTAAAAAAGAGGAACGTGTTCCTTTGCTTTGAAACAGGTGGGAGAACTTAAGTGTTATTCCCGGGGTGCCTCATAACCAAGTCATTGAAAATGCAAAAAAATATTATTTGAAATCATAATAAAAGGCAATTCCTTATTAATACAGTGCATATCCTGTGGTACTGTTTCACTAAGCAACATCAGGCTAAACTTAAATTTCTTGTGAATGGGCTGGCAAGGAACTAGAAGGCCTTTCCTGAAGACTAGAAAGCAAGTCACTATGGGTTATTTCATTTCTGATGCAAATGAAGAAAGAATGGGAAATATGATATCAGAGAAAGCTAGATGTGGTGTGTCCCAGAACAAGGAAGTCACAGCGAGGCAACAGGCCCTGCAGTAGCTTGGGTATGGATTTGCTTCAAAAACAAGAGCCCAAACCAGGGTAGTGGTACATGCCTGTAACTGGGAGAATGAGGCAGGAGAATTGTGAGATTGAGGCCAGTTTGGACTAGATAGTGAGTTCAAGGCCAGCCTGGACTGCATAGCAAGACCCCTTCCTAAAAAATTTTTTTATAAAGCATGAGACCTTTTCAAGAATGTCTTGAGTGTTCCCGCTACCCACTTCCTTTTACTCCTGTCATCTGAAAACAGAAACTCCTTTATTGGGGGAAATATTCCTTCCACAGTTGTTCTGAAGGAAGCTGTCAATCATGGCACTCTGCTCTCCTGGACCCAGGTTGGTGCCTGCCTCAGGATGAGCCAGTCGCTACACAGCCCATCTCCTTCACTCTGGCCACAGTGCTCATGAGTCAGTCTGCTTTCTTCCCCATGGCATGACATTGCCAACTGGAACCAACAGGGAGGATCTTTCTCTCCTCTCTGATTGTGAGTCTCTGAGGACTTGCACTTGAAGGTACTTTACTTGCAGTTCGTACCCTGTTGTGATAGCACACCCAACTGAATGAATGAAATGTGCAAGGGACCATGCTCCGGAGAATGAATGAGCTAATTTCAAAGAAGAGTAGCAAAACAAAGAGAACAAAAACATTCTCAGCATCCACAAGGCCTGTTTGACCGTGCCTGTTCCCTTTTTAGTCATACAGCCATAAATTCCATTTTACTTAAATTAGTTACCATTGTGTTTCCATCATTTGCAGGCCAAACCCTCTAAGATACTGCAGTGTTTGTGTAGTGGCACCCCACATTTGCCTCCTAGGCTGCTGGGCCATATTCTAGCCCCTGTCCTACCTGCTTCAGAAAGCTTTTGTGGAGTGTTTTTATGTCCAGGTACCATGATGAACCCTAAGGATATGACTGTGAGGAAGACAGCCAAGGTCTCAGTCGTGGTCATAATTACGGTCATGGTACCTGCTGTCTTAGTAGACACTTCTGAGGATAGCTGACCTCTTCTGTTCTCTGATCCTTCGGAGTTTTGGATTCTGAACCAGCTGGCTCACCTTTCCCCAGGCTTCTTCTTTCTTGGTATTCTCATTCCAAACCGCTTACATAAATTTGACTTTCTGTTTTTCCAGTCCTGCCCTATTTGTACCCAAACTTCACCCAGTACCAAGTACTAAACTGTCCACTCTGCTTGGATAGTCAGCCTCCAGGTGTCCCAGTGTCTGGTCTCTCCAATGGCTGTGTCTAACCACCATTCCCCATAAGCTCTTGATAAACCTAGTTTTATATCTATAAAGTAGAGGCAATAGTAAGTATAGTAACAGCCGTTTCATAGATGATGGTGATGATTAAGTGACTAAGGGCTGCTTCATAAAAGCGAATCAACATATACTCAACTGAAGTTATCGTCCAATGTTTCTAACACTAATAATCAGGTCTTAGGTGGTAGAGGTCCAGTTCTTATCCTAACAGTACAGAAAATAGTGCTGTGAGAAGGAATTTCTAGATCAGAAAAACTTGTACCTTTTTAAAAATTGTTTCAGAATTCTATTAGAGGAAGAAATCTTTCTTTTTTTTTAAATTGTTGCAGATTTCTTTTATTTGGACTTTTTTTTTTTAAAAAAAACACAACCAAACAAAACAAAAGAGTAGAGTCAATCACTACAAAACAATGAACATGGTACATGACTTCTAAGCAGGGTAAAAAGCAATCGATAATGGCTACCATAATGCCTCGTGTTATCTGCAATGTATCTTCCCATACCATCAGGGATGAATAAAATCAAACAAAATACAACAAAATAAAACAGTAAAAACAAAACAAAACAAACAAGACAGAACAATGTAAGCAATACAGAAGTTCAAGATACTAGTAGAACAGCAGTGGTTACCCTAATGTTTGTTATCTCCAGGATAGTTGCCTACACCTTCATACATATTACAAGCAAATAACACAGAATAGAGTAAAATCAGTCAAAACAAAACAAGGAAAGCAATACAGGGTTTTTAAACAAGATAATTGGATATCCTCAAAATTTGGAATTTTCTTAAAAAAAACATTCTTAGGGATAGACTTACCCCCAATACTGGTTAGAATAAACTGTGCAAAGAGAGACGTGTGTGTGCGTGTGTGTGCACACGTGTGTGTGTGTGTCCATGTGTATACTCTGGTACACATGCTTGGAGGAGAGAGAGAATGTTCTGCTATACTTCACAAATGGGATGCATATGGAGTGCACTTGAATTTATAAGTTTCAAATGTCCTTAAGCCACTTTTATTTTCAGGCTGATTGTATTGGGTGCAAACCTGTCTAGCCTGTTTCTCCTCTCTGTGAAGGAGTCTGTGACTGTGTTTGAATACTGCCCAGGCTTCATAGTCTCAGGAGTAAGCAGCAGTGGCAGGAAGGGGTCTGCTTCTCACTTATCTGATTGGCAGAAGTTCCTTATTGAAATGTCCCTAGCATCGAACACTTTCACTTTGCTAGCAAAAGACCTCTGTTAGAAGCTATGCTCCATGACCTTCCATGTATTTGCCATTCATGGAATTCGTTGGTTAATGGAAGTAATTGCCCAGTTAGTCTAGTTTTAAAATAAGGATGGTAGCCAAGCATGATGGCACCTGCCATGGAATGTGCTGAGATCCCGTGTGTAGACTCTGTGTGATCCTAGCATTCTGGAAGACTGAGGGAATAGGATCACAAGTTGGAGCCCAGAAGTATAAATTAGCATTTTAGTGAGACTGTCTTAAAATTGAAAAATAGAAAAGGAAGCTGCTGGGAATGTAGCTCAATGCAAGACCCCTGGGTTCAACCCTTAGCAGCCCCACCCCAAATGAGGGTGGCGATAAAACTTCTCAATCATTGAGGACACGAGGTTGGGCTGTGGGCGTGAAACCCTGATGTCAGTAACTGACAAGATGTGTTTTTTAAGGACTATCAAGAAGGAATAAATCTCCCTTTCCTGAGAAATGTCAAAGTGTCCATTGGTCTAAGGAGGTCTTCCCAGTGAAGCGATGGGGACCCTGCATAGCCTTTGCATTGTATTGTGTGGGCACGCATGAGCATCATCAGATCTTCTGCACATTCAACTCCTCTGGCATATCCCTGGGTGTTCTATGCGCACACAAGCATCTCCCCTCTCCTCCCTGAATTCTGTCTGCACAGGCTTATTTCCATAACCCAGGAAGGCCAGGACTGCATTTCATTTAGACAAAATTATCACCTTAATCCTTTTCAGCCACCCTTTAGTCAGTGATATCTATGCTCCAGTATCATTGTTTTCTTTGCCTTCAATTCCTCCAGTTATACACAATATTAGGACCGACAGTTGTACCATCTCCTGACACCAGTAATCCTCACCTGTCTTTGTGCCATTGTGTTCATGACCCAGGTTGCTTAGTTAGATATTAGGTATCCAGGAGCACTAGAGTTGACTGGTAAACTCATGTTGTACATCTTAAATTTAATGTTTGTTTCAGGTTGACCCTGCACATATGAAGTAGGCACCTGGTATGTGTGGGACTTTGTGTTAGGCTCTGAGGTACAAAGATAAATGACAGGCTTTCAGTCTAATGTGATGTGTGTCATTAAAAATCTCCTAAAGCAGCAAAGAACCCACCCACACATTAATTGACTCAGTTGATAAGCAGATATATTATGTCATGATTAGGGAACATATTATTTCAGGATATCCTGAGACAGAGCAGCTCACATGCAATACTTGCAGGTTCTGACTTTCCTTCTTGATAACTGCCTTGTTTAAATAAACTCTTTATGTTGACTTCAGGATGCCTATGAAACTCAAATGAGGCTTCCCCGAAACCCCCTCAGTAGATTTCCCCGTTGGTCTTCATGGCCAAGAGTGGGTCCCATTACATCCCTAAACCAGCCACTGGCAGGAGAATGGGATTACCATAATGAGTCTAAGTTCATCTTTTTGGGTACAGTGGCTGCTGGGTAATCACTGATGTCCACACCAGTTGGCAGACAGGGGAAATGAGAGAATCACTGCAATTTGGAATGTGCTGAGATCCCCTGTGTAGGCTATGTGACTGGATCCCCTATGTAGACTATTTGATGAGATCTCCTGTGTAGACTCTGTGTGATCAGATAGATCCCTTGTGTAGATTCTATCAAATAGGATTCCCTGTATAGACTATAGGGATTTAGATCTCCTGCGTAGAGTTAGAGCCCTGTGTAGACTCTGTGATCAGATCCTCTGTGTAGATTCTATGTGATTAGATCCCTTGTGTAGACTATGTGGTCAGATCCCCTGCTAGCATGCCTCTTTCACTCAGACATACACTCTTTCTACATGGGAGCACTGAGAGAGATCCAAGGGATTATGAGAAAACAAACATAAATATGGCTTATCTTCCTGAAGCAATAGTTTTAATAATGTATTTTTAGAAAAAAAAACCCAAAAATATATTATAAAGAAGAACACAAAAATATATAGGACTCTTTAAGGTAAAATAAATAACTAAATTCTGATGCATTGTGACATCCACATGGCCCTTGAGGTACACAGGTCTCTCCTTTGCTGTGTACTTTACTTGGGTGGAATAGTTGAAAAGACCCTATCTCCATAAATCTTTATTACTGTAAAAAGAAATGAGGTTAATCTCAATGCTTTACATGCCATACAACTATATTTTAGTGATTTTGAATTTTTGGAAATTCTTCTCCAGCCTAATCATGATCTGATGTTTATGGAGTTGTGCTTTATCATGTAAATACAATGTTTGCATTTTTATTTTTTATGCTGCATATCTTAAATTATTTATTTAAATTACGTATCCTCTCTAAAACCACATAGTAGTGTACATGGAAAGTGGCATTCAAAATGGGAGTGAAAAGTGCCAGTAATAGTTGACATTCCCTGCTCCCTGTGCCTAATCAGCAGACTCAAGTATTCTATTTTAAAAATAGAAACAAGAAACAAATCCAGAAGGCAAGTAAGTTCACATTGTCTAATCCTGCTCCTACCATAACTTGCAATAGAAACAGAACTAGTGATTGTGTGTTCCACAGTACTCTGGAAAGACGTTTTGATCACTAAGCCACTTAGAAGGGAGCAAATATGTCTCAGACAATCCTTGCCACTGCTGTCGTGACCAATCTGAATCAGGTCATAGGATTAAGTGGTTCAGACCCGGAGATGTTGTCTGCCATCTTCTTTCTTAGCAGCCATCGTTCCCAGCTTTTAGGAATATTTCACACTGAAGCATCTCTGATCGCTTTTCTGGGTCTCCCTGCTTTATCCCAGTGTTGTTTTCTTTTTCTCTCTTTTGTCCCCCATCTAGTGACTAATACTAATCTCATAACAACCTCAGCTTCCTCCATCCTTCTTCCTTAGAAAATGCTTCTAGACTCAAGCAGTAGGTTCCAAACTTTATTATTCTTGACTCTTGGTCAGTTCTAAGCTCTCTTAAGTTGCACCCAACTTTTAAAAATGAGGATAAATTCTCCTTTTGTCCATACATAGCTTTTATAGTTCCTTCTACTCATTGGAGATTTATTGAGCGCTTACCAGGAACCAGGTGCTATGTTAAGCAGTAACAATACGGTATTAACAAGAAAAGCATGAATCCTTCACTCAGGAAACTTGTAATCTGGTGTCAAAACCACGCAGTAAGCAGATAATTTAAAAGGTGATGGTGTTATGAAAAGGGAAGTTCAAGCTGTTGAGATAAGATGCTAACCTGCTTTGGGGGACCTATGTTGAAGTTTTAAAGGTGAATGATGGGGGTTCATCATATGGAAACTTCTGGTGGAGAAGAGTATTCAAGACTGAAGTAATAGAAAATACCAAAAGTCTGAGGCAAAAGCATTGGAACTCAAAAAAATAACAGTATGGCCTTCTGAAATGAGACAAAACATCAAACAGACATAGGCATGGTGCTGCATACCTGTGATTCCAGCCAGATGGGGACAGTGAGGCAGGAGGACTGCAAGTTGGAGCCCAGTCTGGGTAAATTAGTGACTTAGTGAAAACTTGTCTCAAAATAAAAAAATTGGACTGAGAGTGTAGCTGTAGACTCAGTCTCCAGTACCACCAAACAACAACAAAAAGAAACAAGCAAACAAAAAGAAACATGAAACAAACACAGTAAGCTTACAGTATTCAGAGTGACAGAGGAACCCTTGAAATCAGATCCTATCATTTGACTTTTTTACTGATTGAAACCATCATTTTTCTCGAACAAGTGCAAACTTCAGCCCAGACTGAGCACATATAGAGGTGCGAGAGTAGAGTGCTTCAGCAGTGCCGTTGGAGCAATTCTCCTTGTATTGAAGGACACGAGAATGACATGAAAGCTCCAGGCTTCCTGTGGAGACACTCATTGGAAAGTCTGTCAGCAGATTAAAATCCTGAAGCTCTGCTCAGGGAAAGCCGAGCCGTGCCCGCTGCACTCTCTGTGGAGCCGTGGGGAGTGTGGTGAAGCCAGTTCCAGACATCAGCCCACTTGGAAATGGAGACGACCGGTTCCATTTGCTGCTTAAACAACTTGTATGAGTGGGGGACTGATAAGGTAGAAACAACCCAACAATATTGCTTTTAGGGTCCCTCCCTTAAGACTTATTTGTTCCATATATTTAGTTTTTTTTCTTTTAAATCCAATTTTACTGTGCTGACGTGAATGATTTCTCTAGAAATGCTTAAATTCTGGTTATATTGTATTGCCTTTTGCTGCCACTGTATTGCCATTTGCTTACTCATTTAAAATAACTTTTTCATATGTACAATACAAGTTATATGTCTGGATAAGAGAGAGGGTGTCAGGAGGAATACTCAAGAAACTAGGAAGAGGTAAATTGGGGGAGGGGAAATGGGCAGGGCTGCCATTCGGTCACATCAGGTTTAGATGAGTGGGAATCTTTTCTCAGTCATGAGTTATGGTTTAGCAGAGGACTAGCTAGATAACAGCCCCCACTAATGCTCTCAGCCAGGGGCCACAGAGCAGCGAACAATTTGAACAGTCTTACATGGCAACTGTGGCAATGCGGATTGAGGGAGGCCATGCTGTGTTCGCTGACCCACCTTTTGTATGATTGCACATGTGTTTCAAGATTAGAACTGAAAGAATAATGTGTGCTGATCTAGAAAACCAGCAGGAAAGGCACCTCCACCAAAATAACTAAAAATCTTTCTGTGATTGCATCAACTCAGACATCATTGCTATCAATAATTTTCTGTATTTTCCTCCGGTTTACAATTTTTTTCCTTTTCCTTTTCCTTTGATATAATTGGCATTTTTTTTAAATCAAGGGAAATTTGAATACCATTTTTTTCCCCACAGATGCAAGTTTTACATGCTCATTGTAGAATACTTGCAAAAATACAGTGATGCCTTAATTCTTTCCACAGTTCTGGTCACGGAATGGATCCCATAATTCTGGTTGCAACCAAATTGCAAGCAAATTAAGATGTGTTCTACATGTTTACCTTTTGTTATTGTGGTACTGGTTTTATTGAGATATATAATGTATATCATAAAGTTCACCTCTTTTTAATGTACAATTCAATGGCTTTCCCTATATTTTGGAGTTATGCATCCACAACTGTCACAGACAATGACGTTTATAAGATTCATCCATGTCATAGTATAGAATTCATTCCCTTTTTGTGATTTATTTTTTGTTAATTCCTTATTTAAGTATTATTGGCTAACTGGTTTTTATTCACATGCCATAAAATTTACCTTCTGGTGATTTTGACACCAGACCAAAATTTCCTCTGGCTCCTTTTACTTAGCATAATGTTTTCAAGATTCATAAAAGTTGGAGCATATATTTGTACTTCATTTTATAGCTAAATAGCCTTCCATTTTATAGAGTATCATAGTCTATGTATCTGCTCATCCAGTGATGGACAGTTGAGTTTTTCACTTTTTGACTACCATGAGTAATGTTGCTATGAACATGTTTGTTCAAATTTTTGTATAAACATATGTTTTCAACTCTCTGGTGTATACCGCAAACCTTTTACTACTAAATATTCCACTGCCTGGGTGTACCAAATTTTCAAAATCCATTCATCAGTTGAAAGATGTGTATCATTTCTACAGTTTGGCTATTATAAATAATAATGTCATGAGTTCTGTGTACAGTTTTTACAGACCTGTATAGCTAAGAATTTCTGTATGGCTTGTATAGCTAAGAATTTCTAGGCCATGTGGAATTTTTTGAGGAATCCAGCTCTTATCCACAGAAGCTGCACTACTGGATATTCCTGCCAGCAATGAAGGAGAGTTCAAATTTATCCATGTCTTTGTCAACAATTGTTATTATCCATCTTTTTTTATTATAGTGAGTAATAATGAGGTTTTGACTTACATTTACTGAATAACTAATGATACTGATCTTATTTTGGGGAGCTAGCAATTTGGTGTTGCTTCATCTCTTCAGAGAGGGCATCTGTTCTGGAACTTTTTAGAACGTTTCCCTTTGTATACTCTTATCAGAGTGGAGCCCCCATAGATCAATAGTTATTCATCCCTGCAGCAGACAAAATGCTCACCCACAAAAACCAGATTCTCTGGAAAAGGGGGAAATGGCTAATGGATAGACAACCACCATTATCTTCAAAATACACAAACGAGTAATAACCCAAAATTATGTGTAAACCCAGAAGTCAGAGATGATAATAGCACCTTTTTAGGATGAGGAAGCCTACTTTAAATTTCTGTGATGCTACCTCTTTCAGGACTGAAACACCCCTTCTTTCTCTATTGTTGTTCAAGAGCAGGTTACAGTCTTCCCTCTCAGAGACTGTCCACCACACCCTGAAGACTTGGTCTGAAGGAGTCACAGCTGTTTTTGCAACTTCCATGATCCTGGAAGCCTGTGGCATTCTGCTTTTGGCTGTGTTTCCTCCTTGTAGACCATCCTTGTAGACTGTTAAAAACAGTATGTCACTACTTTCAACTCTGAAGTTAATTTTAGGATAGCAAGATAGAAAAAACACTTTTCTCTTCCTTTTTTAGACTCTAGACTTTGCTTTTCCTTTGTTCTTACTGCTACAGGCCAAATATTTGAAATTCCTAGCAATAATCTTACCAGATTATTCTGTGTTTTTAGTAATAATGGGGAAATGCCCTATTTTTATAACCCATTGCCCAAACTTGTCTGATGGCCAGGATGTACCTGGCCTTGACTATGTTTTCTGTTTCTCATTTTCTCATAGTTGTCGGCCCCCTAGGTAGTGTGGTTGATCTTCAAGGGGTCAAGATTTTGCATATATGTGTTTCTTTTTCTTTTACCATTTATTGTACAGGAATGAAAAGTTGCTGGGTTTTGAGTAATGACTCTCTTAAATTCCACAAAAATATTGTTGCTTTTCATCTTAGGTATTCTTTTTCTTTAAGACTTAGATTGGATAAATCCCCAAGGGTAGACTTTGTGTTACATTCACAAAGTGAATGTGAGTAATAAAGTATATCTTAGAGCCATGAATAGCTATGTTATGGGCTGAGTGTTTATGTTTTCTACAAATTTATACTTGAAGTCTTAATCCCCAGTATGATGGTATGTGGAGGTGGGGCTTTGAGAGGCAGTTAGGTTTGGATGGGGTCATAGGAATGAAACCCTCATGGTAGAACTGGTGACCAAATTGGCAGCGCCTGCATCTTGGACTCCCAAGCCTCCAGAACTGTGAGAAATCAGCTTCTATTGTCTAAGCCACACAGTCTACAAGACTTGTGTTAGAGAGGCTGGAACTGAGTAAAACAATATCTCATAAACTTTAGCATGAGGCCAAAGTAAATTATAACTTCTAAATACAAAAGAAATTTATTCTTTTCTCTCTCAAAGTAGGACTGAAACTTTAGCAGCTAGACTATGTATAAAGGCCTTTATAAATCCTTCCAATTTCTTCATCCATGGAATAGGACCAAAATAACTTTCTCCACTTGGCCTTGGGAAAATACTGTGAAAATCAACTGATGATATAAATGAAGCTGCCTTTGTTTACTTAGAAAAAAGGGGTGCAATATAAACCAATGAATTACAGTTTTATTTTTGTCTTTGTTAATATGCATATAAATTAGGTGTAGATACAAGGTGACAAATTGTGGGGGTGAGAGGTCAGTCACAGGATTGATCATATTTCTTCTTTTAAAAAGGTCCAACCGGGCTGGGGATCTAGCTCAGCGGTCTAAGCGCCTGCCCAGCAAGTGCAAGGTCATGAGTTCAATCCCTGGTTCCGCAAAAACAAAAACAAAAACAAAAACAAAAACAAAACAAAACAAAAAAAAAAGGTCCAGCCTGTCCCTACTGATCTACGCAGGCTTCCTTGGAAATATGATCACCGTCAATAGCTTTTCCATCTATACCGATGACTTCAAAAAGTTGACCAGTATCTGCTCAATGGACTAACAAGTAAAATTGGGCATAATGTAAAGCATAATGCCACACTACTTTTTTGTAGTTGTTCATACAAAAAAAAGGTAGTATCCTTCCCTTTTCTTTGAGCAAGGAGAATTTAATTTAGTAAAGTAACAGATGACATTTTTAGGAAAATGAGATGGTTTTGCTCTATTTTCTTTTCCATTCATCTAGAAGTAAATAAGTTTCCCAAAGATCAGAAGCTGAATAGATGCCTTAGTGCTGGATATGATTTCCTTGGTAGTGGTTTTACTCCTTTGTGATGCCAAAAATCCGTGCACAGTGATGATGGCAGCTGGGAAGGGGAGCCACCTCGGGTTCCCGCTGAGTCCCCAGGCTTCCTTCCATCTCCTCCTGCTTGAGCCCATGACTGGTGGGTCCTCCACAGGGAAGAGAAGAAGCAGGAAATGGGAGATGATGCAGACCACCTAGCCCTGGCTCCAGGGGGATTGAAGTGGCATTTGTGCTCCCCCAAGCCCTCCTGCCTCCTCTTTGGAAAGATCAAGTGAAAAGGGCACACAGCCCCTGCATGAGGGTCCACTGATGCCCAGCTGCAGAGAAGTGGCACCTTCGACCACCAAGCTCCTTACACTACGCAGCCAGGTGAACCCCATGGTTGAAGCAGGTGGACTTTCTTAGCCTCGTTATCTTGACATGTCCCTGGCCTGCACTGAGCCCTTCTTTTGCCCCTGTAGAACTTTGCACCTGCCCCTGCCAGGGTTCCCTGGTCTCCCACCACTCTACCACCTCCTTCTTCCCTTTGCCCTTTGTTTCTACAGGTGTCAGGCCCTTCTTGCCACTGGGCTTTAACTGTCATATGCCTTGGCCGTTCTCATGTCTCCATTTCTGTCACTATAGTTCCTCAACTTAGCCTTCAGGTCTCAGCCTAAATGTCACATCCTCAGAAGGTGATCCTGACCCCTGACCCCATTCTACACTCCAGGTCCCTGTTATAACCCTCTGTGGTAGTGCTTTGATGTCACTTGTTTAAATGTCTGACACCCCCTCCCCATTCCTCTAAGACCCCGTCTGTCAGCAATCATGTCCATTTTGTCACAGTGTGTTCTAAATACTTACTTCCCTGCCTTGTGCATAATGCAAATACAGCAATGCATACTCTTCTTTTTGGGGGATCAGTCCCTGGGCCTTGTACATGCTAGGCAAGTACCCTACCACTGAGTCACACACCAGCCCCACAACACATAATTTTTAATGAATGAGAGTACATATTTTGAGAATAGACAAACTATTTTCTACATTCACCACTGAGATAAATATTCGCTGTTCAGTTCAATAAATGTTTACTGATTGCCTATTATGTGCCAGCCTCTGGGAAATATATATGAATAAAACCTTTCCCTAGCGTTCGCCAGTGGCTTCTGAATACAGGGCTCACTGCTACCCCACCTAGCAGCATTCGGAAATCTGCAGAGGGGCTCTTTGTTGGTGCTGTCATGATGATGAGGGGCAGGACTGGCATTCAGGTCAGTAAACCCCTCCCAATGCATGTGATACTTCTCACCAGGAAAAGCCATCCCAGCCAGCCCCATCTCCACTGCGAGTTCCTCACAGTGCAGGAGAAAAAAGCAAGGGGGAGATGGCAGTGCCTGGTCCCATGTGCAGCAAGAGACTTGGAGTCATGCATGGCCCAGGAAAGGGGGGATAACCATCGATACTGGAGTTTGTGCCTGGGGATTTTTTTTAGACATGCCAAAGAAAGGCCTTTTCCCTACTTAGGAGCTTCTAATTTAAATTAATATAAAGTGTGAAAATATAAATAGCTTATGGCGAAAAGTATTACTCCTTTTTATGGCAAATGTTTTTTTAAAATACCTGAAAATAATGGGAAATTTTATTCTAGTTCTTTCTCCAAAGACTTTGAGTTCGTTATGCAAGGGTGATCAATATACAAGGTGAATGTTTACATTTTTCAAAGTTTATTATAGTGAAGGCACATTGCCATTAACCTACCTCAGAATTTCCCATAACTTGTAACGCACTTATCCCATCACACTTGCCACTTTCTGAAGCAGTTCTGGAAGTCTCCTCATGAGTGGCTTTATGGAGTATGATCATACTTACGGTGACTGCTGCTCCAAGTGCCATCCAACAGAAAAGCAAGCTCATAAAAACATTCTGGTGTGTCTTCATCCACCTTATTCACTGACTCTGGCACCATGCAACTTCTGGATCTCTCCCAACATCAAAAAGACCGTGAAACATAAACATTTTGTATCCAGGCGGTCACCGCAATACACTACGGACACTCACGAAAGAGGACTTCCACACTGCTTCAGAAAGCAGCAAGGATGGTGTGACGATCGTATTCAAAGCAAAAGGGAGTATTTTGAGGGAGATTAATGGCAATTTGTCTTTTGCTATAATAATTTTAAAGTTTTAATCATTCTATTTTGCAATCACACCACATACTTCTTTGGGAAGGCGTAAAAATTGTGACAGAGTGATTATTTCATTTTGTCCCCAGTCTGACTTGGGGAAGAAAATATCAAGAGGGAGGAATGGTTTTGGACAATAAAAATCACATGCGGGAAAGAGTAGGGGGTGGTTGTAGTGTTTAACGAGAGTGAGGTTCCTCTGACTCCCTCTCAGCCCCTTTGGGGCCAGGACGGTCCTATGCTATGTGGACAGTGCTGTGCATTTTAGGTTGTTCAGCAGATCCCACACTTCTGCCTAGTGGATGCCAGCAGCACCCCTCAGTTGTGACAACCAAAAATGTCTCTAGACATTGCTGGATGTCCCAGAGCGGGGTTGAGGGGTTCAGAATTGCTTCTGGTTGAGGCCCGTTGAACTGGACTTTGTGTTCATGTACCTCCCGTCCTGTGTCAGACACTCCTGGTCCATCAGCAATTAGCCACATGGGCTTTTTGGATGGGGACAGGGATTTCCACAGACATCAGGTGGACTCTTTTTGATGGGCAGAGAGAACTATAGGAAACTGCAAGTTTCCCAGTTCCCTATCTGTCTCAGATAGAGGTTGGCCATTTATGCTGTCTTCCTGGAATTGTGTTCTCTCCTTCCAGCTGATTGCTCAAAAGACAACCTGTGGGAGCCTTGGGGATCATGACAATTTCTCTTTGAGGTTCACAACTGAACTCCCAGGTGTATGAGTAATGCTGTCACCTGAAACATTCCCCTAAGCCTCAGGAGAGAGCTGCAGGAAATTACAGTGTATTGCAGGGAGCACAGAAGCTGGAGAAGGAAATTTCTGTTCAAAAAAAAAATGCAAGATAATTTTGAAACATGCTCAATTTAGCTGTCTTTCTATGGAAGACTTTAGCTCGCCCTCAAAGTGTGTGTTTGCAATCCATAGTGTCCCTTGTGGCTGGTCCATTTTAAGACTGATGCACCCCTTGGGTCGCTCTTTTATCTACTGCCTCACATCTGAGTTCACTGCCCTTAACTGTCAGTCCCTGGAATGGGGGAATTTACTTCCTTCTCTCTAAAACCCTCCTTTTCCTCAACTTCAAACTGGCTTCCACAGGAGAAGCGAGCCATTCGATGAAAGAAACAGCATCAGCATGTACACTGGCAGAAGGATATTTCTTCTCCTGTCTCGCAGCCAGTTCTGAGCTCCCTCAACTTCCTGGGGTCCACAGTCAGGGTTGGTGTTTGTGGGGAAGATCAAGTTGCAGAAAGCTTTTTGGGAATTAGCAACAGCACTACCCCCACCCCAAATAAGTCATTACAGCCTTCACCCCCAGCAAGCAGAAAAGGACAGGAAAACAGAGCTAAACAATCAGTTGAATTAAAGCTATTTTACTTGTTTTGTTTTGTTTTGCTGTTGGTACCGGGGATTGAACTCACGACCTTGCACTTGCCAGGCAGTCGCTTGGGCCACTGAGCTAAACCTCCAGCCCACTATATTGTTTTATCTGAATAAAAAAGCTAACACAATTCCTGATATTGGTGGAGATGGTGGTTGGTTTTCCTTGGCTGCTTGCCTTTGTTAGCCCCCATTCTAAACAACTCATGAAGAATAGTTTACCTAATCTTCCCCAAACCTTAAGGAGTGGATTCTGATGTCATCCCCATTTTACACTCGAGGACACTGAAACATATTCAAGGTCCTGTGGCTCTTGAGGAGAAGGGATTCAAAACCAGATGTGTCAGCCACGTGCAGTGCTGCTCACCTATAATCCCAGTGAGGGCCAGAGGATTGCAAATTTGAGCCCAGCCTGGGCAGTTTAGCAAGACCTCATCTCAAAAGGAGCTCAGGATATAGCTGAGTGCCTAAGCTGTGAGATCAATCCCAAGTCCCAAAAACAAAAAAGAAAAAGAAATTAGATGTGTTCATCTTAAGAGAGGTAACTCCTAAACACTATGCTTTGCTTTAATGGGTCTCCAGTTTCAGCATGAATTTGAGTAAAACTCAAACCACTGCTTTATCCCCGCAGTTTCTTTCTCCTGGGTGGTCTGAAAACTTGTTTCTCTAGCAGGTTTCCCAGATGATGTCTACCTGCTGGCCCGATTACTGCATCTGCGAATCCTTCTTACACCATGGCCTATTTTCTGAAACACAGTACAAGCACTGACTTTGAAAACTGTCAGTAAAAATGACCAAGTTGAAATTGACCACCGAGAGCAGACCTATGCAATGATCGTTACCTTCCAAGGTGTTTCTGTGTGCATCTTGTCTCAGAGGATAGTGTCATGAGACAGAGGTAATTGACCTGTTGGAGGTGTTGTTATAGTATTCCCTTGGCTGCCTGACATTTCCGAGAACACACTCAAACTTCATCATTAGAAAAGCACATAAGAAAATGTACCACCACCATTGACTCTTACCGTACTAATAGGCCATGTTTGAAAGTCAGTTTTCTATCGACTTGATAACATTTCTTTTTCAAACTATACTTACTCCATTTTCTTTCTTTTAGTAAAATTTTGTATACACAGTTTCTGTGTAAACACTGTAACTATTGTGTTGGAAAATACTATCAGAATGCTAATACTAATGTGCATATACAATATTTTTACTGAAAAGAAAGATTGGCAAATCTTGGATACAGTCTTTGGTCTTAATAACTAATCCAACAAAACCTCTTACATGTTTTTTTTTATTTGTAAAAGAAACGTCCCTCAAGATTTCTGATTACAGTCACTTGGAAAACAACAGGCACTTTGAGGACAGATTTTGTGCTCTTTCTCTTTTGACTGATTGCATTTCACCTGAATTAATATTCTACAGGCACATTTGAAACCTGAAATAAAGCTGATTTACTTGTTGATAATCTGTTCTGAAGCCTCCTGAGCTAGCTGGGGAGAAAGGCATTGGCACCTTACCTTTCTGCCACTTAATAGTAAAGATAGCAAACCCAGGTGTGAAACCACCCATAAAATCCAGACTACAGTCTTGTAGTTGGATTCAGGGGGAAATAATTCCACCCCAAAATGTGCTGCAGTGTTTTTGCGATGAGAAGTGTTCTAGGATTATATGGGACTGAATTTTACAAATGTTTGAAAGGAAGCTAGAGACTGGTGGCCTGTGGTAACCTTTTGGGTCCCTTTTCCAAATTCTGTAGACTTTATCAATTCCTGAACGAGAACCTTGAAAAAGGATTATTTTTGTTGTTACTGTTGTTGTTTGGTGTTGGGTGGTTTTGAGAGGAGAAAAACCTACCCATGCAGGTTGGGCGGGCAGCTGAGGCTAGGCATGTCCAGAGGCTGAATATTCTAGAAACAAACCAAGGATCCTCGCATGGGCTGTTTTGCACAAATAACAGAAAATTGTTTGCGAGGGATCAGAAACTCTTTGTTTTCCTCCTGCACTGACAGCTGCACTGGACTCAACCGCGTGGAAGTGCAGGGAGAGGTCCTCTTGTTGGCAACAGCAGCAGGTTGTCATGCTCGGGGAGACCCTGGAGTCGGGAGCAAAGGACGGTTCTGGAGGGCACGAGCGCGGTCCCTTTGAGGCCAGTCTTTCCGTCTCCTGGCTCCAGCAGAACCAAGGAAACATTCAGGGCCATCCCCCAGGACCGAGGTCCAAAGGGATGCCTTGGCGGATTTTTGTTTTCCTTCTGCATGTGCGGCTTCCTCAGAGGGGTTTTTAAGTGTGGACAGAGCAAGATGCCAAAAGCCAGCGAAGACACTGTCAGGGAGAGTAAGGCGCTCCCTGAGCAGTTAAAGAGCCTGCCGCGTGTGTGTGTGTGTGCGTGTGCGTGTGTGTGTGCGTGTGTGTGCGCGCGCGTGTGTGCGCGTATGTGCGCGCGCGCAGGACGTGCCAGCCAAGTGCGCTGAAATGCAGCTCCCCTCCTCGCCTGCACAGAGTTGCGCGGCTTCCCTTCGCTTCCCGCGCCCTCGGGGAGCGCCAGAGGGAGTCCTCACTGGCCAGGGCTTCCGGCGCCCCTGGGGCGCCCCGGGCTCGCCTGGTGGAGCTTAGCGCAGCTCGCTCGGCCGGCGGGCGGGGCACACACTGGGCGTCTGTGTGCCAGCCGCAGCCGTGGGCTGGCTGGCGCCCAGTCCTGGGGCATGCCGCCCGAGCCCGGACGGGACGCGCGGTGAGAGCCGAGTTCGGCGGCAGGCGTGGCCCCCGGCTGTCCCAGCAGCAGCCGGCGCGGGGAGCCCGGGCGGACGGGCTGCGGGGCTCGGGGCTATGGCCTCGGTGTTCACGTGCGGGGTGGAGGACCTGCTGTTCAGCGGCAGCCGCTTCGTGTGGAACCTGACCGTGTCCACGCTGCGGAGATGGTACACGGAGAGGCTGCGGGCGTGCCACCAGGTGCTGCGGACGTGGTGCGGGCTGCGGGACGTGTACCAGGTGAGCGAGCGGGGCCCCGGGGCGCGCGGATGCCGGGCACTCGGCAAGCCGGCTCCACCTGTATGATTTCATATTCCCTCTCTCCACGCTGTTCTTTTCAAACTCCTAGCGGATTGCTTGGCCCTTGGGTGCAGTGCTCACCAGGTAACTGCCGCCTGACGAGCTCGTGAATTTTGGCCCTCGGGCTTGGGGGGCACTTGGGAGTAACTCTCAGCTTTTGCAGACGTCCCTTGGAGTGGCACGATGTACTGGCTGGCGCTTTGCAGCAGAGGGTCTGCAGGAAGAGACTTTGGCATTCAGAGGATTCCTTCTTTTTTATTTCATTGGGATGGGGGTGGTCGGTTCAGAAGCAGCGTTTCACACTCTAATTGGCAGAGGGGCGCCTTAGTGGATTTGCTTTCCTTGCTTTTGATTTTATTTCAGTTTTTTCCGTCAGGCAGCCCCAACTGGCAGAGAGAGCCAGGAAAAGCTGATTCTGTGTCTCCTGGCTTTTGGAAGGAAGGACAGCGAATTGTGAACACTTTGCAGGAGGCTGACAGGCTGGAGCATAGAGGGGTGGCCTGGCTGAGCAGTGGAATACTTACTGCCTGTCACACAACACAGCCTCTTTATTTCTTCACTGTGTCCCATCCTGCAGGCACATAATGCAGCAACTTTGTTAAACTAGGAGACCGTTCGTACTCTCTGGGACTGCAGCTTGCCTGCGTATTTTCTTAATCAGTAATTTAAGTATTTAAAAGTCCTGTATGTTGGTTAACATCTTTGAGGTTTAAAAAAAATCTGCATTGTTAAGTTAGGAAATTTTATATCTGTGTTTACAGGAACATAGGTTCACATTTTCCTGTGACGTGGAATAGAGTTGTTGTAGTGCTTGCATCTCCTTCCCTCCCAACTCCTTTCCTAAGTGGCTGGATTTATATATCATTATATTGTGCCCCGTATGTGATGGAATGCTTGATTTTGACATGCCAGTCTGCTAGCAACCCAGCAAGGTGAAAATGTGCACGCACCTAAGGTTAAACCACAGAAGTCTAAAGATTCAGTGTCCCCGTATCACCCTTGTTAAAATGTGAGGGACATTTTAACTTGTGCTTTCTGAGCTCCAGCTTTGTATAACATGCCTGTGATGTCATGCATTTTAAAATGGAATCCAAAAGCCAGGCTGAGAACCAGGGTAGCACGTGGGGTTTGAGGGTATTAGGGAACTGTGGACGGATCCCATCTGGCCACATGAGACAGCTCTTCTGATTTTTTGGACCCAGAGGTGCGTCTGTCTTTCAGCACTTTTCTCTCCTGGGGAATCCCTGCTCAGTTTGGTTTACAGCATAAGTGCCCCTTTTGCTTTCTCTTATTAATGTTTGGGAAACTTTCAAAAAGAGAACATGAATACTGTAGCCAATCACACAGGCTCTCAAGGCTTCAAGGGATTTGTGGATTATCGCTAATGCTGTTACTGGCCAATTCAGATATGAAGGTTCCAGAAACCCAAGCCCCTCTGAGTTCTTTTTAAGGTTGATCAATAGTTATTTTTAAATACAGCAGCGATTTGAAGATGCTATTCAATATGCTACTAAAATATATTTCTTATGTGAAATGAACGGTAACTGATCAGAAAGAACACCTAAAATACTGATGGCTTTTATGAGTATTGAGTCATAAGTAGGAAAAAATGATCTCTTAAGTTTAAAGTTTCCTGTGTCTGTGGAGAAATAAGATGTTAAACAAAAATATCTTCTGCTTTAGGAGACCCATACTATTCCTAATTGTGCAGCATACTCGTTTACAAAGACAGATCATTTTTAAATGTTTTTCGAATATTGGGTAAAAAAAAGTAGTGACTTGAATTGTATAGAATGGAAAGGTAGTTTCTTTAAAAAGTGACTTATACCTTAAGGCTAAGTTAAATAGAACAGTAAGTGAATCCAGCGTTTGCCTATATGACCATGGGTAAGTCAATCTTACCATGCTTCAGTTTCATCATTTGTAAAGTAGGGAGTATAATAGTACTAATCTCAGAGGTTGATAAGAGAAGTAATTGACATGTCGAATATTTAGCACACTACCTGGAGCTTAGGAAGCATTCCACTAATGTTACCTGTTCTATCAACTAGAATTTTTAAAAAACTATGGAAGGAACCCAACTCAACTTCTGTAGTAGAATGGACTTCAGGAAGAATTTGATCAGGGCATTGTCCTTATTCTCCCTAATTCTTTTGGCCCTGTTTTTTTTCATTTGTTGGCATTATCTTCAGTTGATTTCTTCCCTCGTGGTAGTAGACAACCACAGAAGTCTAGGCCTTAGATCCACAGATCAGTGGATCCAGAAAGAGATTTTCTTACATTTGCCAAACAAGCATCAGTTTGCACTGTGGGAGTCCTATGCACGCTATCTGCCCACCCCAATACTGACTGGAATTAATAGGGCCTAAAAATTCTAGGTGGAATTGATAGGGCCCAAAAGGAAGAAAGATTGTTTGGGGAGGGAGGGTGGCAAAAAACTTCCTCCTTCTAAGCACAAATATATATTCAGTGCCCAAGCACATATAAAATATGTCTGTGGCATTAAAATTTGGCAGAGGTATAACTGGCAGACAAAAAATATGTACTTAAAAAGACTCCTTACAAGAGTAGTAATCAATAAAAGGTTGAGAAATACCGAGTTATACTAATTGATTAATGGGGCAGACCTTCTGAAATTGGGAGTGGAGTTGGGCCCAGTCAAACCATATTTCTGCCAAATTCTGCAGAACTCTTGGTTAAAATACAACCAGCAATGTGTACTGCACTATTAGAATCTTAAATCTAGCACTGTCTCAAATAAAAAGTTATTTTCCAAGATAAGCACAAGGGTGAATCCATAAATACTTAGTGTTTTACCCTAGTAACTCGAGTTAAAGGTGTGGGGCTCCCTGCTACCTCAATAATTCTGAATTCTAAGCCACAGAAAGGACTGTCCCACTGCGCAGCCCAGGTTTCTGGCATATGAAATAGAAGCACATACCAGAAAGTAATGTATTTTACTGAACCCAATTTTTTTAATCATCTTCTTGATTAAAAAAAAAAAGAAAAGTGTCATTTTCTTACTTCTAATCTGAAGTCTTGCTCGTAAGGAAATCCAAAGCTCAATAACCCTAGAGAGGAATCAGGGTGGGGTGGGAGAGATCCATTACATGAAATACCTGGCAGTCCCCTGAGGGTGTTTTGTTTATTCATATACTGTAAGTGAAATAAGATCTTCCACCTATTCATACGGTGTTTGGCAACCACAGTATTGCCTGGCTAGCAAAGCCAGGAAGGCATAATTTCTTTGGAATTAAATACTTCCTCCACATCTAGATATTAGAGCAGCAAGTGACTGAATTTGCCAACAAACCCTGAATAAGTACGATACTAGCTATAAGGCATTCTGTAGTAACGCTACCAGATGAAAAGCAGGCAGAGGCTGCATTTAGGCAGCCTTTAAGAGACCCTTACTTTGTACGCCAAGACTTGAGTTTGATTCAAGCAGCAGACATGAGAATTCACCTTTCATTCAAGCTAAATTCTAAAAGCTGATTCATCAGCCACATGTCTGTCTTGCCTCTATCTTTGCTGAATGGATTGTATTAGAGCAATTCATTAGGCTTAGCAAACAAGGAAGATGGAAAATGATGGGAGAACATTGCTGAAAAAAGATCAACACCTTTTGCTTTTTATTAAGTGTGACATGCTCATACAAAGCCCTCAGTTTATTGCTTGGGGCTAGATTTTCTGCTTCTCCCTAGTGACCCAAAGGTAGAATTTCTTCCAAACCCTGAATGGAATCATTGCCTCAAAGAAGAGGCAATGTGAACAGAATCAGGGATATTTAAGTGACTAAAAGAGGCTGGGTCAGCTCCCCTGACCAGACAGCTGACGCCAAGGACACAGTGTACAGTGCAAGACACAGGGAGTCTGTAAGCTCAACTTAAACAAACTTGACCTTGAGCAGATCACTTCCCGTTTCTGAGCTTCATTTCCTCCTGGATAAGAGGGAGAACAGTAGCAGCTGCATTATGAGGTAGGGAGACAAATTCATGAGATAATAATGTACATATGTCACATTTAGCACTCACAAACTGATGCTCAGTAAATGTTAGCCCTTGGTTACGTAGAGCCCCTAACACTGAACTCAGAAAAGGCACATGACGAAAGGTAGCTAGGGGTATTACTATTGCTTTTATCAGCAGGACTACTCTAGAAGGAATCTCAATTTTCACCTGTACATGGTGAACATTCATTAAGAGAGAACGTGGGGATTCCCACAGCAGAGTCTGGGGTACATCTTGGTTACTCAGATTGTGTTTCCCCCAGGAGATCCAGATCCTCTTAATTAAGCCCATCTGTAAATCTAGGAAAACACAGGCATTTCACACTAGGGCTGCTGAGAAGACCATCTCTCTATATCCAAGACTCTCATGAGCCACATGCTGGTATCACTTGAACTTGAACACCTCACTGGCTGACAAAGGCCACATCCCCTAAGGGACAGCGCCCCCTTGAGCATTCAGTGATTTATCTGCATTTCAAAGCATGTACTCATGGTTTACTCCCACCCCTCCCTCTCCCCCAGCAAAATCTCCTCTACCTCCTTTTTTGTAAATAAAGTTTTATTGTCATTTACATTCATTGACATGGGTATAGCCACTCTCACACCACCATGGCAGAAGTAAAATGCAAAAGATGTGACTCCGCTGCTTACAGTTGAGGAGTTTGTATAAAACTGGAGATTGTTACTATCTAATCTGACCCTTTGCAGAAAATGTTTGGCAGCTTTGGACTAGAAAAAAAGAAAAGCAGTGTGGAGTAGAGAATGTTAGAGAAAGAAAAGCCCATAGTTCTGGCATCAAACAGCAAAACTTGAAAGAATATGGAGGAATTCTTTCATCTAAAACCTAGTCACTAGGAAACTAGGATAGTCAAGTGTTCAGTTTGCTTTTACTCAGTCCTTAATGTACAGCATAATGATTGGCATTCTTGGTTGGTATGTTAATGTGTTCATTCATTCATGTAGAAAGTAAGTATCAAGCACTCAGCGTGTCCAGTTACTATGCCAAAACGTTAGGAACACAAAATCAAAATAATTTTTTTCCTGCTCTCAATAAACATGTTGTCAAGTTGGGAGAACATTATGGAAGTCAAGCTCCAGCAAAGTTCCGTTCTTCCCATGAACAGTGGAGGACAGTAGAAGGGGCGGAGAGCCAAAGAAGCTTCCTGGAGGAGGCATTTCTTTAGGGCTAGTAGGATTAGGTTGATGGGCATTTCAGGCAGGAACATGACTTTTGTGGGTAATTAGTAGGAGGGTTTTTAAAAATCTTGATAAATAGAAGAAAGAGAAACAGACTAACAGAACAATTTTGGTTGAGAATGGCACCTCGCTTTGATCTTGTACTTCGGAATGCTGATGTTTTCCTTCAGACCTCCGGGGAGAGGGGAAAGTTTAATGTGGCACTGTCTCTGGCAGCAGTGAATGCATGGTTGTGTTGGAGGGCAGCCCAAGGGAGGCTGAAAGGGAAGCGAGACGGCTGTAGCAGTGGCTTGGTGTGTGAATCAGTCCAGGCCAGGTTTAGCTGTGACAAGCAGCCTCAAGAACTTTGTGCCTAACAGCAGTAGAGACCTGGGTTTTGCCCATGCTCCCTGTCTAAACACAGGTTGGTGACAAGCTGGACTCTACTGTCATTGATCATTGCTGTCATTTAGGTTCACAGAATGCTCCTGAACACCGCCATTTGCCATAACAGAAAGCCAAGATCTCTTCAGGTCTGGTGCTAGCTGAGTGCTAGACCCATACGTCACTTTATGCAGGTCATTGATCAGAAGTGGTCATGCAACCCAGCCATCCATGGAGACCAGGAAAAGCAGTGTACCTACTATAGAACAGCATAAAGCAGATGCAGACTTGGTTCCTTAAAAGACCAGTTCTGAGTGGAGACGAAGAAGCATGAGTCCTTCTGGGCATCAGCACCTATGCAAGGAAACAGAAAGATGTAAGGTTCGTCACAGGGAGACACTGGCTGCAGTTCAGACTCAACAAAGGTCACAGCTGATGTTTTAGGTAGCTCTGCAGCAGACAGTTGTCCCGGGTTGGAACAAGAGAACTGGACTTCCCCCTGGCCTCATCAACCCATCTTTGGAGATGGGCTGACCTGGAAAGTGGGGGTGACCTTGAGGTAGGTGGCTGTGTTTAAGAAAGGGCAGTCCCCAGAAGGGGCAGGAGCTGACAGAACTCCTAACAGCTGGGGGAGAAGTCTGGACAACACATCACAGTGTCTCCAACAAATGCCTCCCCAGCACGTGCTAGAGCCATAGCCAGAACCAAATCAGGGCCAACAGGAAGGAAGTGGAGAGTGAGGTTGCACTGATGGAAGGGAATGGAATTCAGCTGTGAGAAATAGTGCGCGCCCCAGTGGTCACCTGACTGAATCTTGCATTCTGTTGAACATGAGGCAGCATGGAATCAACTGTGAGTGACGCATAGCACATGCACAGAGAGAGCAGTTATCTGATAAGCGAGCTAAGCGTCTACTTCGTACTGAGAAAATTCATTTTCCACTTTTTTTTGTAACCAAGGACTGGGATTTTATGTCAGGGAGCTTAAGTTGCTGAAAAGGAAAACCAATTTCATTTTTTAGCCTCTCACTTGATATAAATGCATTGCTCAAAGACCTGTGTCATTTAAGGTCAACAAGATTAGTCTCGGGAAGTTTGAAAAGCATTTTTGAACCTTTGTAGCACAGTTTAAAAAACATCAGGTTCAATGCAGACTGTCCTACCATTCCACAGGGCTGTTTGTTTTTCTCATTCCATCTTTCCTAGGTGGAGCTGCAGCAGGAAATAATTTCCTTGCTCATCCCTTACTTAAGTTTATTCTGAATGCTTTATTTTGGTGTTTTGGTTGGTTGTCGGAAAATTTAGATGACCAAAATGAAGAATAAGTTCTGTAATTCTAAATTTTATAAACAAGACCATATGACTTACAACATGGAGAGGAGGCAAAAATTAAGCTCCTGTGAAAAAAATTAAATTAACATCCATATGTAATTACATATGTGTTGTGTGTATGTGTACATTCATACCATAGTGTCACCTTTGAAATAAACTTTTGCTATGAAAGAGGCTAAGATGGTAAATTAAATAGTCTCTTTTTCTATTATCCTAATCACATTTAGTCTGTTGAATTTTGTGTTTGGGTAAAGCTTTTTGCTTAAGTAGCTGTTTTTCCTTTATCTTGTACTGTTAGAGAACCTTGGTCTGAACTTGACTAATAGGTACTAATTATTAAGCAGCTGTTATGTGCGAGGCCTTACACTTGGCACTTTTTACTTACAGTATTAGCTTTAAGAAGAAAAACATTCAGGGTTTATGTCAATATAACAAAAATATGAAAGATAATATAGATCAAACACATGTTCCCATCTCTCAGCTTTAAGGCATCTTATTTATATGTGCCATGTTTGCTTTGGATACTTTCTGTAATAAAATAAATTACATAGAATCATTTGAAACCTCCTTTGTTACTCTTCCCTATATCTGGAAGTAGTCCTATCCAGAAGTTTTTCTTTCTCATACATTTGTTTTAATTGTGCCACATCGGTTTGTATCTGTAAATAATATATAATACTTTCCACATTCCTGAAATGTGTGTGTGTGTGCGATGTTCTACTACTTTATTTTTCTCTCATTCAGTTTTTGGGATTCCTCTCTAAATTCATTTCAAACCCTGCGACAATAAACCAACCTTTCCTTGACGGATACTCAGTTTTTTTCCAAATTTTCACCATATACAAGTACTACAGTAAAATTTTGTGTATTTGTCTCTGTGTGTATAAAAACAAGAATTTCTCTATGATATATATTGAAAGGGAGAGTTGCTAGATTTTGCTGCTGTATGAAATGTTGTGTCTTATTTTCGTCCTGTTCAAGATGCTATTACAAACCTGTTTTTATTGATTTTGTGGATATGTGAGCTCATAAACCCCAGTGCTAGAATGGGAGTATATTCAAGCTGCCTCTGCTGCCACCAACTTGGTGTTTTACTCAATAAAAGGTAAAGGGACTGGGGATTTAGCTCAGTGGCACAGCACCTGCCTGGCAAGTGCCTGCCTGAGTTTCATTCCAGTACCCCCCCCCAAAAAAGGAAAAAAACATACAAACACCAAATCATATGCTTTTCTTTTATTCATTCACTCAATGCGTATTGGGGGAAACATAACCCCATACTTAAACATGAGTCTATAAACTCAGACTTCCAAGAGTTCAAATCCCACTTTGACTTCTGTTAGCCACATGAGTTTTCTGCAGCTCAATTTTTTTTTCAGCTGGAAAATGTGGACAATTATAGTACCTACCTCAAAAAGTTGTTTATGCTATTATTACATAAATTAAATGTATTAATATTTAAAAGGATTGAAAACAGTATTAGATGTGTGATGTATGAATGGTTGATGGGTGAAGGATGGGTGGTTGGATAGACAATAGGTGGATGGTTGGATGGATGGTTGGAAGCCTGCCAAATAATTATCTTCATGCATGGCTTGTTCTCAACCTCTTATGTACATGAATAACCTTCAGAGCTTCTAGAATCCACAGGATCCCTGACTCCTTCTTTTTCCCTTCCATAACCCCAGATTAAAAATTACATTCTGGGTGACAACCAGGAGAGGGGTCCAGTGACTGCTGTACAGAGACAGCAGGCCCACATGGTTTTTATTTCTTAGCTTTTTATTAGGTGACTTTCGTGTGTGTGTGGCTCTGGAATTGAACACTGGGCCTTCACATAGAGCTACTTCCCCAATCCCTTCTCTTTTCATTTTTTATTTTGAGACAAGGTCTCACTAAGTCACTAAGTTACCCCAGCTGGAGGTGAACTCAGACTCCTCCTGCCTTATCCTCCCAAGGTGCTGGAACTATAGGTGTGGATCTCCACACCTGACTTAGCTCCACACCTTAGTGATACTGTTTTCTCAAGTTAGTCTATGAAATCAAAAATGTTTACAACTATTTATTTCTGTCTCTTCAAAAGAAAGTAATTAAACTTTCTTCCTCCCTGCCCCGAATCCCTTTTCGTACCACTGTGAGCCCCTGGCCCAGATTCCCGGTCACAACGCCTCTGGACCCTGGTTGCTGCCCTCTTTCTCACGTGCGCACATGTGTGTGTGCGTGTGCATATGTGTGCACATGCTGTCCCTGTCCTGACCCTGAGACGTGCAACTGTGAGGGAGACCCAGTCGTTGCAGGGGCCGTGCTACCCTTGGGTAGTGTGGCCAACAAATATTTCTTTGGCAATTAGTTTGTCTAATTAAAATGCAATTAGGTGATTAGATGCTTGTTATCCAGGACAGAAAAGGTCCTCGATAAAATAGGAAGATAGAAGGGGCTAGTCAGCTGGATTCAAAGCAAGTCCCCATCACCAGCCAGCTGTGTGATCTTCGGCCCATCTGCTTAATTCTCTGAGGCTATTTTGTTTTGTTTACCTTAAAAAAAATGGTAAAATAAGATCTATGTTTATGTTTGGTGTAATGGTTAAAAATAAGATTGATTGAGGTATAGTAACTTTTCAAACCCAAAAATTTGGGCCCTCTTACACAAAGTTGAGTCGTGCTAGAGTGCAAACTCTGACCAGTTTTTAAACTCAGACATTTCTGCTTAGTGGCTCTGTGACAAGAGCACATATCTGGACTTCTCCGTGCCCTGATTCCCTCTGTATGAAATGGGGGTGCCGCCCTCCCAGCTTACTGAAGGGACAAAACTAGATTGTGTAACTGAAGACCTCACGAGGATGCCTGGCACATCATCAGCATTTACGAAATGTTAGCCATAGCTTTTCTTGGATTTTTTTAAACTTAATGAGCATTGCCCTATGTGTCAGAGAGAGTACTAAGTACTTTATATTTGTCATTTTATTTAATTCTCTTAACAGGGATGTGAAATACATATAATCAAACCCACTTGGTATGTACAGAAATTTTTTTCAACTGTAAGATAACTTATCCAAGAGCCAAGATGGGATCTAAATCTAAAACTCATTCACTTGAGCCATTGAATAGTGAACTTACTTTGCCATTTACCTAAAGTCAACCTTTCCTTTTTTCAGATTTGCCTTCATGGATTGCTTTCTGCAAGTCTTCCAGCCTCTAATCTCTCCCTCTATAAGAATTTGTAGCCATAACAGGATTTCAAAAACTCATTTAGACTAAAGTAGAAAGGGTTTATGAGACTGCCTACTCTGTTTCTTTAAGGAGCCATCTTGCTTTAAAGAAGGCAAAGTCTTCGGGAAAGAAGTTGATATCTGATTGCAAACATGTAACCACATGACCAAGAGGCCTTTCTCCTCCTCCTACCCTATCTATCTCTAAATTTGAATCCCAGAGGAGTTTACTTGCTCACAAGAAGATCCTCATGTATTTCTGTGCACAGATTCTAGAGCCACACTGCCTGGATTTAGATTCCAGCTTTGTTGCCTGTTCATGTGTAAACCCGGGCAGGTCGTGCACCTTCTCTGCACCCCATTTTTCTATGTATGTATTACCAATATTAATATTATACCTGCGTGCTAAGGGAAGTGTGAGAAATGAGCAGACTTTTTTTTTTTACAATTTAGACAGTCACCACAGTTTTAGATTGCCCTTCACACAGTCTGAAGTTAGAGCCAAGGGATGTACTTGTGATTCAACACTGAACTAAGAGTTGAGGAAAAGCCTAGGTTTTCATCTGGACATCTGGAAAGATGGTATCACTATTAAATGAAGGAGCAGATTGAGAGTTTACATTTGTCCAAGTGTGAGATGCTGATCTTTGAACCAATGGAGGCAGTTAGAGATAGTCTGGATTTTGTTAGAAAGCACCAGACTAGAGAGACAAATAAGCAACTAGAAGGTGAGCTTCAAGAGGCAGGTGGTTTTGTTTTGCTTATCACTATATCCCCCTGCATAGACCACACCTAGAGTATAATAGGCCCTCTGTAAGTGTTGAATGAATGAATGAAGTTATTCCTACATGTAAACACCTTCAGTGGCTTGCCACTGTACCTGGAGCAAATGCTAGAACACCAGAGCACTATGATCTAGGCCCCATCATTTTGCCCAACCCACATCTGAGACCCTCCATGTGCCTTGCTATACTTTGGCCACTCTGCTCTTCTCTCCATTCCTCCAATTTACCAACCCTTTTTCTGAGCCCAGTGCCTTTGTACCTGCTGTTGTCTCACTTGGGATGCTGTTCCTATCAGCACGAATGTTCCCTCTCATCCTTTAGTCTCAGCACTGAGCCAAGCACAGTGTTGTATGCTATGCCTGTAACCCCAACTGAGGTGGGAGGATTGCTTGAGCCCAGGGGTAACATAGTGAGACCCTGACTCAAGACAATGAAACAGAACCTTCTGGAAAGAAGCTTTTTATCATCTCCCACCCCTCACTCCCTGGGACCCAGTGGACTCTGAACCCCATGAGGGCAGGGTTTGCCTGGGTTTGTTATGCTGTTGAATTCCAAGCATCAGACAAGTGCCTAAGAGATAATAAATACTGCTCAAAAACAAAAAATGCTCAGTAAATAATGAACAAGGATAACTCTGTGCTATGCATGCCCTCTCTGGTAGGCGGTCTCCACCAGAGTCCCAGCACACACCCTCAGCCTCTGGTCCCAGCTCCCTGCTCCCTCCCCACTCATCTCCAGTGACAGTGACTTCCTCGCTGTCACTCAAACCTGCCAGGCACATTCCAGCCCTGTCCCCCCCGCCCCAAGCCGGCATCCCCCAGGTGCCCCCTGACTTCCTGCAGATCTCTCTTCAGATTTTACTAGCCAGAGGGCAACCCATTCTCTTAGCCAGCCGTATCCTTCTCTGTAATCCTTGTTTCTCCAGGCAAGAATGGACCTCACTGCAGTGTCCTCAGTACCAGGAACAATGTCTGAAACCTGGTATGCACTCTTGACAAGCAGGGTGTACAGTCTCTTGGCCTGCCTGGGCTGTATTGAGTGACGAGGAATTGTCTCACTTAGAGAATATTGCAACTTCCTTATTTTTAATTTTTTTAACTTACTAAATCATTTTACCAAATAACACAAGTCCACATTTAATAATTAAGAAATCATATATATCTGCTTAATAACACTAAACACTTGTCTTTGCAGGCACACATATGTCTAGGTCAGGCGAAACACTGTCACCTGGCTCACTGCGTTTTACCGAGTGGCACAAGCTCATGTCGTGTTTGATACACGCAGATTGGGATTTGACTGACTGTGGTGTGTGCAGCAGGTGGATTTAGCATGGCGCCCTTCCTTACACAGAATTCTGCTATTACCTGTGCAGTCTGCTCAGCACTGTGCAGTTAAGTCCTGAAAAAAATCACGTACAGTTTAAAGTTTACAATCTTGCGGGGCTGCATTAGTAGCTGTTGAGGACGGCGAATGACCTGCAGGGTGTGGATTGATATCTTTGTTGCCTAAAATATGTGAAAGAGTCCGGCTGCTTCCATTTTCAGAAGCTGGCTCTGGTCAGTCTGAGGTGAGTGGCAAGGGAGGCATCACAGCAGACAGGAGGCTGTGGTTTCGGTGTCTGGCTGAGTGCATGGTACCAGAGAGGGCGGTGGCAGAATGTGGCACAGGAAGACTGAGGGTTTAGAGGAAGAAGCTCCAGGAGCACAACTCTGTCCAAAGAGAATGTTTGCATTTTGAAAAGTTTTGGAAGCCTCATATAGGAAAAAGACCATGCATATTAAAATATAGGTTTGCATATGTGTCTGTTCTTTCTGTTATTGAAAATAGCCCCAAGTCAGTGCAAGGTACTTGAGAACACATGTGCTTGGCTTCTCTGATGTGCATTTCACCAGGGCAGCAGCATGTTAGACAGCCCTCATCTGTGGAGAGGCACTCACTCAAGGACCCAGCTTTTGTGTGCTGCCAGCAAGGACCAGCCTGTGCCCGGCCCAGGGCGGGGAGGTGACAGATTCGGCTGTTCTTGACAACTCCAGATGTCAAGGGATCGCTATTTCCTGCACCCAGCCCTGTGGTTAGGCACTGGAAGGTGCCCTGTTTTCCTTGACCAATGCTGACAGATGTTCCAGACCGTTTGCTTTCTTTCTTTGGCATTTTTTGAGTATCTGGTATCATTCAGACTCTGTCTCAGGTCACTCCCATTCCTTAAAGTTAAAGGATGGAAGGACTTTTTCGATTTGATTTGCTTGCATTGTTAGGAGCAAAAAACCAAAACAAAACGTCTTTTTTCTGGTCTTTATTAGTGTTTAATTAAAAGCTTGCTTTCCCCAGTTCTTTGGCTTCCTTCAAGTTTTTTAAAATTCTGCAAACACAGAAAATATAAAGAAAATTTGACCCTTTAAGTTACTGTGTTTAATTATCAACCTCAAGTAATGACAGAATCATAATCCCTGGAACAAAATGTAGTACTCAGCATTTCCCAAATGTTTCCTGAAGAAAAGATATATTTACTTTTAATAAGCAGGCGAATCCCAATTTTGAAGTGCATTGAAACAATCTGGCCTAGGATATAAAGAATCTTAACTCTCAGCTCATGTTTACATTTGTGGGGCTCTTTCCTCCCTACGAGTTTTTATAGATAAAACTTTCTAGCTATTGATGCCAGATAGAGTCCCAACCGAACTCTTACAATTTTGCCCTTAAATTCTTTTTGGAAATGAATTTTTTTAAGCGAATGAGTTTTTCTTTTAAGAAACTTCAGAATCCAAC